>JAXIVJ010000952.1:125000-164734 GCA_036785665.1 Chirona hameri | reverse complement strand
CCCGTATCCCGTATCCCGTATCCCGTATCCCGTATCCCGTATCCCGTTCCCGTATCCCGTTCCCGTATCCCGTTCCCGTATCCCGTTCCTGTATCCTGTTCCCGTATCTCGTATCCCGTTCCCGTATCCCTTTCCCGTATCCCGTTCCCGTATCCCGTTCCCGTATCCCGTATCCCGTATCCCGTTCCAGTATCCCGTATTCTGTTCCCGTATCTTGTTGCCGTATCCCGTTCCCGTATCCCGTTCCCGTATCCCGTTCCCGTATCCCGTTCCCGTATCCCGTTCCCGTATCCCGTTCCCGTATCCCGTTCCCGCATCCCGTTCCCGTATCCCGTTCCCGTATCCCGTTCCTGTATCCCGTTCCCGTATCCCGTTCCCGTATCTCGTTTCCGTATCCCGTTTCCGTATCCCGTTCCTGTATCCCGTTCCCGTATCCCGTTCCCGTATCTCGTTCCCGTATCCCGTTCCCGTATCCCGTTCCCGTATCCCGTTCCCGTATCCCGTTCCCGTTTCCCGTTCCCGTATCCCATTCCCGTGTAATATTCCCGTATCCCGTTCCCGTATCCCATTCCCGTATCCATGTCCCGTATCCCGTTCCGTATCCCGTTCCCATATCCCGTTCCCTTATCCAGTTTCCGTATCCCGTTCCCGTATCCCGTTCCCGTATCCCGTTCCCGTATCCCGTTCCCGTATCCCGTTCCCGTATCCCGTTCCCGTATCCCGTTCCCGTATCCCGTTCCCGTATCCCGTTCCCGTATCCCGTTCCCGTATCCCATTCCCGTAACCCGTTCCCGTATCCCGTTCCCGTATCCATTTCCCGTATCCCGTTCCCGTATCACGTTCCCGTATCCCGTTCCCGTATCCCGTTCCCGTATCCCGTTCCCGTATCCCGTTCCCGTATCCCGTTCCCGTATCCCGTTCCCGTTTCCCCGTATCCCGTTCTCGTATCTCGTTCCCGTATCCCGTATCCCGTTACCGTATCCGTTCCCGTATCCCGTATCCCGTTCCCGTATCCCGTTCCCGTATCCCGTTCCCCGTATCCCGTTCCCGTATCCCGTTCCCGTATCCCGTTCCCGTATCCAGTTCCCGTATCCCGTTACCGTATCCCATTCTCGTATCCCGTTCCCGTATCCAGTTCCGGTATCCCGTTTCCGTATCCCGTTTCCGTATCCCGTTTCCGTATCCCGTTTCCGTATCCCGTTTCCGTATCCCGTTTCCGTATCCCGTTTCCGTATCCCGTTTCCGTATCCCGTTTCCGTATCCCGTTTCCGTATCCCGTTTCCGTATCCCGTTTCCGTATCCCGTTTCCGTATCCCGTTTCCGTATCCCGTTTCCGTATACTGTCCCGTATCCCTTTCCCGTATCTCTTTCCCGTATCCCTTTCCCGTATCCCTTTCCCGTATCCCTTTCCCGTATCCCTTTCCCGTATCCCTTTCCCGTATCCCTTTCCCGTATCCCTTTCCCGTATCCCTTCCGTATCCTTTCCCGTATCCCTTTCCCGTATCCCTTTTCCGTATCCCTTTCCGTATCCCTTTCCCGTATCCCTTTCCCGTATCACGTTCCCGTATCCAGTTCCCGTATCCCGTTCCCGTATCTCGTTCCCGTATCTCGTTCCCGTATCTCGTTCCCGTATCTCGTTCCGTATCCGTATCCCGTTCCCGTATCCCGTATCCCGTTCCGGTATCCCGTTCCGGTATCCCGTTCCGGTATCCCGTTCCGGTATCCCGTTCCGGTATCCCGTTCCGGTATCCCGTTCCCATACCCCGTTCCCGTATCCAGTTCCCGTATCCAGTTCCCGTATCCCGTTCCCGTATCCAGTTACCGTATCCCGTTCCCGTATCCCGCTTCCGTATCTCATTCCCGTATCTCGTACACCGTTCCGATATCTCCGATATCTCCGATATCTCCGATATCTCCGTTCCGATATTGATGCCGGAACAGCTGTGCCAAAAACGGCGGCGCTGCGCGCCGCCGTTCTTTCGCTATCCTCGAAAAACCCAAAAATCAAAGCATCAACGGAACACGGCAACACCTACCGACGACAGAATTGTTCAAAAAATTGACATCTCTCGGCAACCAGTTGCCGACTCTCGTCAACCTCTCTCTCATTGGTCGAATCCATCGTGACGTCACGCCCCACGGTTGCCAAGTGCTGCCCACGATCGCCGAGATCTGGGCCTGTTGCCGAGTGTTGCCGGGTGCTGCCGGGTGCTGCCGGGCAACAGAACCTGTTGCCGAAGCCTGCTGCCGAGCAACTGGTTGCCGAGTGTTGCCGACAAAAGTTGCTCGTCTAAACTGGGCTTTAGTAGACCTACCTACCACGAGCAACGAGCCGGACGTTACGTTATTGCGAGCGGGGCGGCGCCGCCGGCGCCAGACTACGCAAGCCAACGAGCCGGACGTTACGTTATTGCATGAGGGAGCTATCGCCGGCCGCCGGCCGGCGCCCGACTGGCGCATAGCGTCGGTAATCGTTTACGTTTGACTTCTGCATAAGTTACCTATGAGCGATTAACAAAATAATTTGGGTGGATATAGGTCAGCAAGAACGGCGCTACCCGTGTGTGTAAATTTTCCGGTCAAGTTTGTCCTCATTTTGGGTGTTACGGCAGTGTGAAACATTAAATGGTCCAAAATATTGGCATTTCAACTTGAACGCCAAAATATTAGTCTCACAGCTTTGAGTAACGAATATAATTTGAAGAGGGTCACTGCGCCTGCAAATTTGTGCCCGGATCAGCGTTCTACGTTGAACAGTTTCCGAGCACCAATTAAAATCCTGAATAGGCCAATTTATCATTAAAGTGGTTACAACTTTGCACGTGGCACGCGCATTGTTCTCAACGACATTTTATACGCCAGGCCAATCCATTATCTATCACATAGTGTTGCTCGCGTACCGCTGCGACTCTTGGTTGCCGAGCAAGTGGCCGGGGAACCGCGAGGAACTTGCCCGTTTTTCGCGATTTCCGAATGTCGCGTTCCCCATGTTAACGAATTGCGCACGCGCGCACGCGCCGACACCGCACCTTTGGTCTTATTAAGCTGAAAATTTAATACACCCTGTTGAATCACGGGACCCAAATGTGCTGAAAAATAACTCTCATAACTCATCAGACGACTGCATAGGAACCGATTTAGGGCGTCACTCCGGCGGCGGCGGCGGCGGCGGCGGCGGCGGCGGCGGCGGCGGCGGCGGCGGCGGCGGGTCATCTTTTAGGATTTGTAATATAGAGACTAGATAGAGATAATATAGGGATAGGACTCTAAAATGCTGGTAACTTAGAGCTATAGTTTCTCATAAGACATGGCTGAGTTCTTCATAAACATGTTATTAATAATCGAGTTGAATGAATGCATGTTGAGTCGTCTTGTATCAGAACTAGTACGCATGTGTTCATGACGACAGCATTTAATTAATGTTTTACCGTTTTCTAATCACGGTCAAAAGATGGTACAGATACAGATACAGATAATGTATTCGGATCCTCCATTACATAGTTTGTATGGCGTCCACGTCATTACATAATAGCACATGCATGTGAAACACTAGTATAAAACACGCACAATAAAACACAATGGTGACAACGTTAAAAGAGTGGCAGAAGGCGCAATCACAGGACGGACAAGACGGTGTCAATCGGTTACGGAAATTTTGGTAACGAAAAAATGTTGTGACCAATTTGGTAATCGGTCGGTCAGGCTTATACATTTTTGGACAATTGTCGGTCAGCCTAGTCTTAAACAATTCATTATTTTGTCACACTTTTACACATTATATCCAGCGAATTTGATCCACATTGAATTAATTAATAATGTAAATACTAAATGGAACACATAATGATTATATCAATATTGAAGATATTGCTCACAAGAGGTAGTGAGGTCCTTAAAAATAAGTATTGTATACCATATTAAGTAGCAAGCACAAACCAGTAACCAGTATGCCCCTCCAACTTTGGCCAGATTAAATTTATATTTTTCTATGTATGTATTTATGTAATATGTATTTTGCTGCAAATTAATATGAAATGATTGAGGTCACATTTTTTCATCCCGTTTTCAATGTGCTTTCGGTCTTGCTCTCCGTTCAATCAGCCAACAAAATGGTCACCTTCAGGAGATGTTTATCTCAAACAAACAGAGTAATCTTCACAGTAGCAACGCGCGCACGCCCGTACCAACGTCCGGCCCGCACGGCGCACACGGTTCACCTGGCGCCGCCGGCTGGGCTACCCGCCCGCGTATCATAACACTGAAGGATTCTAACAACCGAGAGACGGAACAGTCAACAACCATATCACGTTACAATAAATTAAACAGAGCAGCCTAGACACTTAAGATATAAATAAAATAAAAATATAATAGTACCTAATAAGCCCCGCTTCGAGCGACGCAGAGGCACAGCACTTGGCAGCGGAGCAGCTGGTACCGGGGCGCTCAGCTCCGGGGCGGCGACGGGCGCCGAGGCAGTCGGGAAGCCGGCACCGGGGCGACCGACGCCGGGACTGCGGGCACAGGCACTGCCGGCGCTAGGTCGGCCTGACCCAGGTTGTCGGTCGGCGGACACAGGCGGTGTCGGACGTGGTCGCGGTGCCGGACGAATACCCGGCCGTCCGTCAACTTGACTGCAGAGTTGCCCATCGGCACCGATGATTGTGCCGGAGGCCCACCTAGGACCTATACCTGGAATCGCACAGACAAACACACTGTCACCCACAGCAACGCGGCAGGTAGCGCCAGCCAGCGTCAGGCTGCGACTGGCGAACGCGACAGGACGGTCGACTCCAGACTCCGGATTGCTCAGGACGGCGGAGACCTTCGTACGGGCTGGCGTCTGGTGAGGACGAGCGGCTCGTCCTGCTCGCTGCTCCCCGTGAAGGTAGTGAACCAGCACGGGAGCAGCGGCGAGTAGGTGCTTGGTCCTCGGAAACGAGAGCTGCTGAGACTCACTCTACTTACAGGGAACGTGCTCCACCTCGTACAGCGGCGCAGCGACTTCTCCGCTGAGGGCCGGATACCAGCGGCGGGGATCCGATATCCCAGGCACTTTACCTCGTCTGCCAGCCCAGACAGTCTTCTCCGCGTTGATTTTCAGGCCGGCAGCAGCGAGGCGTCACAGCACTTCTCGGACGTTCGCGAAGTGCTCTCTCTAGTTACTTTTCGATCTGACTTTTGAGAGCCAGCGGCGGCGGGCGGTGCTTGTAGAAGCGCGGCTTCGACTCATCAGCTTGGGACACCTGCCTGTGCGTGTACCTCTCGAGACCTGGGCCGAACAGCTCTGGATGGGCTGGCACCAGCTTCTCCAATTCCGCCTTCAGGTTCAGACTGGGGGGTGGCTGAAACGGATCCAACACGAGATAGGAACCGAGTATCCCAGTCCAGTCTGATCCTGTGCCAGCCAGTCTCTGCCAGTCTCTCCCCATCACGTAGGTCCATCGCCCCTCCGCTAACTACCAGTGGCATCCTGGCCGTTTGTCCCTGATACACAGCATCTACTCGGGCTACACCAAGGACTGACACCTCTTCCTTGGTGTACGTGAGCAGACTGTGACGGTGTGGCTCGAGGTTACACACCGGCTGGGGCATGAGCTGCTCAAACATGTTGCGATTCATCACTGAACAACTGGCACCAGTGTCTACTTCCATGAGGGCGGGGCTGTCGTTCAAGGACACTTCAACTCTGACGGGACTGACGCGACTGTTGATGAACCTCACCGAAAACAGATGTCAAACTCCTGCTCCTCAGGGACGGGCAGACTATCAGCAGACACGAAGTGAGCGCGGCGCGGGCAGCTGGACGAGGCTGGGCTAGTCTTGGCGGGGCTGGGCGTGGCTGGGCTGGACGAGGCTGGGCTTGGCGGGGCTGGGCGTGGCGGGGCTGAGTGAGGCGGGGCTGGGCGGGGCTGGACTGGGCGATACTGCGGCTGCTGCTGGCAGGCGACACGGTGTGTCCCATCTGGCTGCAACTGAAACACATTTGGTAGAGGAAGCACTGACGACCTGGCGGTGGTCCTCCCTGGGCTGGGCTTGTTGCGGATTGGGCTTGGGCTGCTTTCCATTGGCCTTGCGGCTGAGCTCCGCGACATGCTGCAAGAGTATAACCCACTCGTCCACAGCTGAAACACTCCTGCTGACGGAATGGACAAGTTGACGAGTCAAGACTCCTTCGGAGGCAGCGAGGGCATAATGACACATCCACACGTTGGACCGAGGCAACTGGTCTGTTAAACTCCTCCAATGAGACTTAGTTGTTGAATAGTGGCAGGAAATCTCAAGGGCTTCATTATGTCAGATCAGGTTTATCAAAGAATTTCCTATGCATATCCTTACTTCTAGCACGAGCCACGGCACACTGCAACACAGTTTGGTCCAGGACAGACTGATCAAACTGACAGCGATCTGCTTGCAGACGAAGACAAGTCACAAAACTCTCAAAGGACTCACCGTCTTTGCGCACAATCTCGTGCAAGACAGACCTTTCGAAGGTGGCGTTCACCCGGGGTTGGTAGTAGGCCTTCAGCTTTGCCGTCAACACCTCATTCTCTGAGGCACTTCTCTCCAGCTCTGGAGGGTGTGGCAGCGTCCGAACCACATCCTGAATCTCCAGGCCCAACAATGTCAGTACAGTGGCAGCTTTTCTAGCGACAGTCGTCACACCACAGGCAATCATGTAAAACTCCACACCTCTGAGCCATCTTTCAGAACTTTCTCCTGGCTGATAGTGCAATGGCGCTGGCAGTGACGTAGACATGGCGAATCTGGCACATGCAACTTGGCTTGGCAACAATCCTGGCCCAAACACAGTAACTGGCTTAAGGCTTAACAAGCTTGGCATACGTTGAGCAGGCAGGCCACTGGCAGGCAGGCAGGCACAGGCAGATCATGCAGATTGCAGCAAAACAAAATAGGGTATACCACATCCCCAACTGCACAAATATCAAAGCTCATCTTGTAGCCTATTTCACAAAGAAAAAGAGTTTGTAATTACAAATAATTTCTTTGTCATTACAAATCATTTTTACACATGTTTGTAGTTTGGATTTCACAAAACCCCAGGGCAGTAAATCTCAATTTACTATTTACAAACTACTTTACAAAGATATTGTTTGTAAAAATGTTTGCAATTGCACATGTTCTATTTCTCAAAGGTTGACGGAAGTGAGGAAATGTTTGCAATTACAAACTTGTAATTCCAGTGGGTCAGGGGTTCTGAATTTCAGAAACTGCATTGACAGTTGACATTGTTTGACTGTTCAGGTTATTTTCTTGGTGAGGTTGTTACGTTGCCGAGGTTGTTAGGGTAATGGTTTAGTTATGCATAGGTATAGCTGCCCAAAAAAGTTATTTGCCGAGAGATTCGAACAGGGATCTCCAGCTTTGAAGTCCCAGTGCACCTTACCGATTGCGCTGTGAAGGGCGTCTCCGCGCGGAGAAACCGCATATCGATATAATTGCAGCGGTCAACGATGTCTTGTGCAATGTGCAGTGAACCTTCCCCCTTTACGACGTAGGAAATCGGCTAGGTTAGGTGAAAAAATGGTCGAGAAATTCAACGATCTTCTTTTAAGAGTAGTTCTGTTGTTATGCTCCGCCACCTGGTGAATGGTCAAATTCTGTTTACTCTAACTGCTTACCAAGATGTATTTTTACGATCAGAGTTTGCATTCCGATGAAATGTTAATTAAAATAGTATTATCCCTATAACTAATTTTATATTGAATAAAAAAATAAACCACAATGTAAATATTTGTTAAATTAATTTGTTAACAATCAAATTATTTGTCATTAGCATCAAGTTTAATACAAACGTTCTTGATTTCAAGCTTTCTGCTGTACTAACATTTGTGTTTACAATTTTCTTTACAATCGGTAATTCAGAGGTGGCAAATGTTTGTGAAATGTCTTTTGTGAGGTTTGCAATATTTTCTTGCGTTTGTAATCGCAAACATGTGTAATTACTAACTTCTTTGTGAAATAGGCCTTTGATCTCATCCTCGTCGCCAATTTGTTGCAACTTGATCTCCGTTCAATCAGCCAACAAACTGGTCACCTTCAGGAGATATGTTTATCTCAAACAAACAGAGTATAATCTTCACAGTAGCAACGCGCGCAAGCGCGTACCAACGCCCGGCCCGCACGGTGCACACGGTTCACCTGGCGCTCCCGGCTGGGCTACCCGCCGCGTAACATAACACTGTGAAGGATTCTAACAACCGAGAGACGGAACAGTCATCAACCATAACACGTTACAATAAATTAAACACAGCAGCCTAGACACTTACGATATAAATTAAAGAACAATATAATAGTACCTAATAAGCCAAACTATTAACAGAATTATTAACGACAGTTCAGTTTCTTTTTCCACAATTATACTGCCTTTTTGGAAACTGTACACGTATGTTTTAAGATGTTAAACAAAGCTATTTTTTGCCAGTGTGTTATCTACATAAATAAGTATCAAATTTGAAAATCGGTCAAATTTTGTACATTTTTGGCTTCAACCCAAATCGGTCGGTATTCGGTCAACCGAAATGCCTTCCATTCGGTATCGGTTTGGAATCGGTCAGGATTTTTTGGGAAAATGACAGCACTAGTCAATACTGCTACAGAGAGGCACATCAGCTATTGTCCAGCTTTTGGCGGTAGGCCGTTCCATGCACGTGCGGCTCGGCATAGGAAGCTGCGCCTGGCGAACTCCGTCCGCACGCGGGGCAGCTCAAGCAGTGTTCGTCACAGGCCCACCGACCCCCAGCACAGCCCAGCCCATGCCCATGAACACCAAGCCCAGGCCCAGACCAGGCCCGGTCAAATTGATAATATTAAGGCCCAGGCCCAGTCCGGCCCGTTCAGATTAAGCATATAAATATTTTCACAAAATTTGCAATCATTATCCTAGCATATTTACTATTGTATACTATAAATGGGTAACAATGAGCCAACTATGCTAACCAAAAACAAACAAAAAGTCACAGCCACAGCAACAGTGTGTTGCTGTGCACTGAGAGACGCTCGAGACTCTGTAGAGTTCTATTGAGACCGTACAGGCGCTAATCCTGTGTCTGCAGAGAGCCACATGTTTGGAGATGGTTTGACAACATGAAATGGTCTCAGGTTCTCAGAATGAAGACACTTTATCTTCGCTGAGAATGTATCAGTGTTGCGTAACATTCTCAATGAACTTATTTTGAGACCATGTAGATCGCGAGGCATTCTCCACAGATATAATTTAATTCACCTTGAGAACCTTGACATGTCCCAGACATTCTCCACAGAGACGATGTAGCTCACCCTGAGAACCTTGGCGTATCCCGAGACCAAAATATCATTTTATAAATCGTCCTCTACATGGTCTCTGAGAACGTTCCAGAGTCTACCATATATTGAGCTCCGCTCGCATCCCGCGTTGCATGCTCGTCCACCTCGCCCAAAAACAGAACTTATCACATTTCATATATTAGCATAAGCCAATGAGCCAACCAACCATAAGTAAGCCAACCATAAGCCAACCAACCATAGCCAAACTGTGCATCTACTGTGCGCAGTGCACGCCCCCTCCCCGCCCCTCACAAAACGTAGCTCTCAAAACAAATGCCCTTCAGGCCGTCATATGACTCTCAGCCCAGCATTAAAATTAAAACGTCTTCCCAACAACGCAAAACCCTACACAAGTGGCTCCCCACACATTCAGCATGATCTTACAGCGCCAACCGCTTGGCCAGCGACCAGCATAAGCGTGGCACGGTAGAAGGTGGTTTGGTTGCCGTTGGTTGCACGCCGCTCGCCACGGCCCAACGGCTGGGCAAACACGGTGTGGGCGACGGCCCACAACATAATAGCCGCCGCCAGACCGCGCACCTCCGCCACCGCCAGCCTCTCCACTTCCAGAATGAAGCCACCGCCCTGCGCGGCCAGCAGCCTGGCCGGGCGCGCACCGTCAACGAGCAGGCGGCAGAGGTCCGTCCCCAGTAATGCCAGTAGGGCATCCAACGCAGCGTCCTCTGGAAACACGCAAAACACGATACAAACATTAGTAGCATTCCGCCAGCAGCACCGTGACTACAATGACGGCCAACAGATTGTCCCAGTACAAACACAGCTGCAGTAAATGCAATATATAATTCGGCGATATAACTAATTAATTAAATTAATGTTGATAGAACGACCTTCCAGGAATCTATAACATGTTGTCAGCAATCAAAGGCATCAGCAATGCACAGCGAGGCAAGTCACATCGTGGGATCAGAAGATATGCTCAAAACATTGTAAAACAAAGTGACAAGGATCCAGATGACCTTAGCCGACCTTGCAGAGGTCACTGAGCAACAATTGCACCTGGGTCATCAATAATGAGCTGCTAAAATAACATGATTCTGAAAGTATTGGCCTGATCCAATGCATATTCTCTGAAAAGGAAGCATGTGTATATATTCCCAAATTCACTTATAATGGGGAGATCACGAAATTGACCTGACATTAGATCACCGATACAAAAAACAGAGATAAACGAATTGTAGGTATTTGTGACCTTATGAAATCCTGCGAGTTTCAAATTTCTAGGGAGAAGCACTGTGGCTTTGGCATGCCCACAAATATTTTTTGGAGGTAAGGTCACTTCAAGTGACCTTTTCACCTGACTTGAGACGACCTGAAGTTAAAACTTTCACACAATGTGGGTAATTGATGCACACATAGCCGTGCCAAATTTCGCGGCGCTGCACGAGGCTGTTTTATCGCTATTTTTGAAAAACCACAGGGGTGGTCAAAATGACGCACCACCAGATCACCTCGGATTTAGGCCACTATATTTAGCTGGGCCTCTAAATGGTCGCAAAAAAAACGTCGGACAGACCCATGTTGAAATCTCAGACCTTCTGAGGGCCCCTCAGGCCTACCCAGGACCCCCGTCAGGCCGACTGAGGGCCTTCTGGCGATCATTAGAGGGCCTCTCAGGCTGGCTAGAGGGGGGGGGGGCACCTCGGGGCCCCAGCCAGCATTAGCATTTGGCCCCATTAGAAAATGGGCACGGCTATGTGTGCATCAATTACCCACATTGTGTGAAAGTTTTAACTTCAGATCGCCTCAAGACAGGTCGGTCACCAGGTCACGTCAAGTGACCTTACCTTTTAAAATGTTTGTGGTCGTGCCGAAGCCAGCGTTTGTCCGAGAAATATGGAACTTACAGGATTTCATAAGGTCAGAAGTCCTGCAATTCGTTAATCTCGGATTTGTTTTGTATCGGTGACCTAATGTCAGGTCAATTTCGTGATCTCCCCATTATAAGTCAACGGGAAAATATACAAATGCTTCCTTTCCGGAGAATATGCATTGGATCAGGCCAATTCTGTCAGAATCGTGTTATGTTAGCTTATTATTGATGACGCAGGTGCCATTGTTGTTCAGTGACCTCTGCAAGGTTGGCTGAGGTCATCTCAGGTCACCAGCACTTGTGTCAATAACTCTGGATATAATACAGATAGAGACGTGCAAATGACACCACTGTGTTTGTCTCGTCGAGTCGAGTAGCCCCATATGCATGACTCTTTCGTTTGCGCTGAGGACCTCTCCCCCCCCCCTCTCCCGGTCAACAACTTTCCTCCTAATGAAATGTAGCTAAATTTGCTATTGTACCCCTCCAAACTCTAACCCTAGATCCGCCAGTGCCTGAGTCTTTGGCCTCCCCCAAACGGAGTGGAGTGCTATGAAGTGCTGAGAGGCTGAGAAGTACCAATCTGAGAAGTGCCGTTTAAAAAGCAATGAATCGAATCAATTATTGACTCAAGTGCTGTTTTAAAAAAGACTCGACTCGACTCTTGACTGAAGTGCCGTTAAAAAAAATGTATCAACTCGACTCAAAAATATATTTGAGTCGACTCAATTTGACTCATCATCACTGATCACAAGTTTAATTATGTTGACGGGGGGGGGGGATGGGGTCGGGTCGACAGCAGAACCGCATTTCATATAGTATAAACCTCGAATTTGTTTGAGTCATCTCAAGTCTGACTCAACAGCCAATGACCTGACTGGACTCTGGACTCAAGTGCTGTTTCAAACAAATTGAATCGATTCAACTCTTGACTCAAGTTGCTGTGTTTGTATTGAATGGACTCGACTCTTGACTCAAGTGCTATTTTTTATTGAATCGATTAGACTCATGACTCATCTACAAATGTCCGACTCATGAGTCGATGCTTGACTCAACTCTGATTGGGTTACAAGTATGCATCTGTATCACTTTTTTGTTCTTTTTATGCGGCCATTGGGTGTGATTGGGGCAGCTACTTAACACGCGCCCTGGAGGGCCTCTGAAAATTACACGCACAGGGGGGGGGGGGCGGATCCTGCCCCTAAGATCTCGGCCCCCATAAGAGATACAACAACGAAATGTTTAGGGTAGGTCGGGTCTGTAGGGAACTCTGTGTTGTACAAATTGAATGACCATAAGTCAATATCGTCAAGGTCAAATGAGGTCAAATATGCTAAATTTGCTTGTTATGCGCTCCTTTGCTTGATATTGTTATGGAATACAGTGAGTGCATGTATATACCCCAAAATGGGCTTAAATGATTTGTCGGAAAGTTTAATGATACAATAGGTATGGTAGAAGTTGCATTTGACCTCAGGTCATTAATCATTTACATATCAACATTTCATTGTGGTCATCTTGGAGTAATTTTAAAGTTTTTTTAAACTTTGATGACCTATAACTCAAAAAGTGTTCTGACAATTTGTATGTTTCTTACTTTAGACGACGCGCCGTTCATTTTTAGGCAGGACACCAAAATTTATGCACATTGACCGGTAAAATCAAGAAATATTCACACACACACGCACACAAACAAAAAACAGGAGGGGTGGGCGGATTTCGCCCCCAAATTCAAATTAAAAGACAAATTCTGCTGAAAGTTAGGCTTCCAGCCTTCGACTATGGGTCATGGGTTCTCTTGTGCAGGGGCGAAACCAGAGGTAGCCACTTACAAACCACGTCCAAAAAAGTGGTACGGGCAAATTTTCGTTGGGGGCGCCATTGCTCAAGGAGGGCGTCATCGCCAAACAAACTCGCAATATCACAAATGTGTCATTTTTTAGATGTAGTGTATGTATGTGTAGTGTATTGCATGGGCGCCTCGGGTCCAAAGGACCAGGCCATGGCCTGAATAACCGTATACTATGTACGCCGCCGGTGCCTATCTTGTTGGCGGTGCTAATTGCAAAACAAAAATGGGTCCGGGGGGGGGGCGCCTTCGGCGTCCGTCAAAAACGGTACGGGCATTCCGTGCTGTCCTTATAGGTGGTTGCGCCCCTGCTCTTGTGTGTTGTTAAATGTAATCACAAACTGTGTTGCAGATTGAAGGCAGTGGCTGCGGCCTCCGAGGGGAGTCACCCCGTACTGATTGAGCATGAAGGTGATGTGGAGCTTCACCTTGAAGACGATTTTTAAACAAATTTACATCGCTGGATTCCGCGTGAGCTCAGCTTTCGAATAGTGCATCTTCCGTAGTTTGACCCCTCCGAACCCTTCCAACGAACCGTGCCATGTCGCTATCTTTTTTGCCGAGCTGTGTGAAGACATGTGATATCACACCCCTGCATATCGTTCACTATGTGTAATAAAGTCGACAAAATGTCCGATTTTCCTTGTAGATTCCGGTCGACGAATTTGAGATAGAATACTGCTTGTAACTTTTTAATGCCACAGCATATATTTGTACCCACGGTGAACTTTCACACTAACATCATTCCAGCACTGAGAGCAGTACACCTGACATTGTACAGTGTAGTGCAAATGTTCTGACCACTTCCTCGGCGCCACCGAGGTCGGTCTGTCGGTGCTGCACGCAGTGGAATCCAATACAACTATTATAGCCCTCACCCCCGATATCGGGGGTGAGGGCATAACTAGTTGCATTGGATTCCACTGCGCAGCACCGACAGACCGACAGGTGGTGCCGAGAAAGTGGTCAGAACATGTGTAGGTACTGTACTGTACGTGCGTTACAAAGACGTTGACAAAGTGAGTGTTTTATTATTAGCTTCAGGAAAAGGCTTGTACAAGACAAACTAGTACAAACGATACGCTTGTATAGCGTTACACAGTACAAAGGTAATCATTGTACCTCAGAAACAAGTCCGAGGGAAAGGATGGTAAAACTTACGAGCCATTAGTTTGTAGGGTGACACGGCAATGCCTATGCGAAATGGATCCAAACTTGTTAACAACCCTTTGGTTGGTAGAAAATTTCGTAAACTTGTAGATTAACTATCCAGTAGTTGGTGAGATGACAAGACAACGCCTATGCGAAATGGATCCAAACTTGTAAACAAGTCTTTGGTTTGTAGATTTGGTTTACAGTGCATTGTTACAGCAATAGTATTTCAGTATAAATTAATGTAGCCACTGGGACTGCATGTATTTGCACAATGTACCAGTGTACTTGAATCGTTAAAGTTTGTTTTATTCAATCAGCCTTGATTTGATGCGGCTTTTGATTCAATCAGCCTTGATTTGATGTGGCTTTTGATTCAATCATGATTCATGAATCACAAGATCTGGTGGTGAATCAATTATGTTTTGATTCAATTAATTTTGATTGAACGATTCCAATTGATTCAATCAGTGTCGAATCAATAACAAGTCTGTGATTCCAAATCCTGGACATTTCATGCTATCAGAATGCAGACAATATTGACACATTGTTTACATTCTGATAGCATCAAGTCTGACGACAGGAAGTGTCCGTGATTACAGCATATTACCCTTACTCCTTCTCTAATGTTAGAAGGCTTACGCCTTACACCACAAATGTAGATTTTGTCGATTTGCCCAAATTTGGAATTTAATGACATCACATCCAAGCATATGGCAGCTACGGGGATAACAACCCCTGGGGACAATGCTTTAGCAACGCACCTCCCAAATTTTGGGAGCATGACAACCTTGGGAATCGGTTTTGTCTACAAGATGGTCTGGGGGCCACAGACCCCACAGTTTTTCTGCAGCGAGCAACACAAGCCGAGTATAAACGTGGGTCCCAGCGACTGCAATTGCTGTAAAGGTTAGGTCATGTTTGATTGATTGTTTATGTTTTAGACTTTTCAACTGCCTTGTTCTGCCTGTATACTATTCACTTCCCATCGTCACTTGCTGTTTCCCGATATGGCGGTAATACTTCAGCAACGCACATAAACGTAGGTCCCAGCGACTCAGCGACTGTAATTGCTGTAAAGGTTAGGTCATGTTTGATTATGTTTTATACTTCAGCTGTGGCAGACATGGTGGTAATACTTCAGCAACGCACCGGCCAAATTTATTGGTTGGGAACAGTGGGTGCAGTGTTAAAAAATGGGTCCAAATTACCATAGTTGGTGTATACATAATTGTGAAGTGTATATTGACATTGGTGAAATGCTCGATTTTTCAACATCTTGAGCACTAGGTTAAAATCTACAAAATGACCAGCTGATACTGACGGCCGACAGGCTAGGATTGTTGAGGATTATTACAGGAACAAGGCAAGGTAATAGTTCAGTAATTCACCTTCCTAGGTTAAGGTTCTTCTTGAGGTCCCTAATAGAAGAAGGGCAGTCAGCTGACAATATTATTATGACAGACTGAAAAGTGTACCAGTAATACCAAAGCTATGACGTCACCAATAATAACTTAATCAAACCTAGCCAAACCTTACAGCAATTACTGTTGCAGGGACCCACCTTTATAATGCTCCGCTCACATTCGCTCTGCGCTGCAGCCCTACGGGGGGCTGTCGCCTGTCCCCCTCCCCCCAGACCATCTTATAGACAAAACCAAACCCTATTGCGTAAAGAAGTAGTCTGATGTATTTAGGCCTACTAGCCTATTAATAATAACAGCTTTGTTGGAAGAAATATGAAAATGTCGCTGTGATGTTGAAATGTCGCTGATAAATGTTTTTTGGTGACATCATAGCTTTGGTATTACTGGTACACTTTTCTGTCTGTCATAATAATACTCTCTTATTCTATTATGGACCTCAATAACACCACAAACTGGGGAGGTGAATTACTGAACTATTACCCAAGGCAAAGGGGTAACGGTGGGGCTGGCGTCACCGTCGCGGCCGGGCAGTAAAATCAAGGTTCAAAGTTACTATCACCGTTATTGGTCTGGAGTCATAGGGAAGCTTTATGACGTAACCAGAATCTGGCTACGAGCGAATCTTAGGCCGACCCGATCAGACTTAATGGCTACGAGTGAATCTTACGCCGACCCGATCGGACTTAATGGCTACGAGCTGTAGGCCGACCCGATCGGACTTAACCCGCGAGTTACTGGGGGCTATTTTTTGCCCACCCTCCCGTTATTTTGCAATAACTCCTAAAGAAACACCGGTATCGTCACCAAACATGCAGTACCTTCTCCCACATCAATTCTACACATGTTGGCAAAAGGAAAAACATGAGGCTATGATAGGTCAACCGGCAATGACGTCAGAATAACGTCATGTTCTCCGTTTTTTGTTGCAAAATAATGGTTTGCGGAAAACGCTGTCAAAGGTACGATATTTGAGATAAACTAAAATGTTTTAAATTAAATTACTGAAAATAGACCGGGATATCAAACTGCTATCTCGGATTTTTGAGATTTTGTGAAATTCAAAATTTTGAGAAATCCAAATTCAATTTTTTTTGTTTTTCCAAAAATTTCAAGAAAAAATCAGAGTTATCAAAAAACTGGAATATTTGTGATCGATACGTATGCGGTGAATATGTGTATCGAATTTCAAGTCGATATCTTTAAAAATGACCGAGTGATGACCTTTAAATGACACAAATCGGCCACTTCTCACAGCATTACTATGCATTACTATACTAAAAACGCATTTCCATTTTTGCTTTTTACTTCTATTTATACGGAACGAGCAATGTTCTAAGGTCATTTTTCGCGTTCTAGACGAAAAACAAACCCATAAACATGTGTTACAACGCCTAATGACCATAATCTGCAGTTTGACCTCGTGACCTCGGATGACCTTGACCTGACCCAAGGTCATAAACAGCTTAGAAAGGTACTTAGAAGTGTCAGACACACGAATCATACCGATTTATCGACAGCTTATGCGTTTAATATCGCAATTTTGCGCGACAATTCCATCCATCGAGACCTTTTGACACGGTCAAATATTTTGTACTTGACCTGACCTGTGACGTCATCGGTGACCCCGCGGTCAACAATATTATGTTTCCCTCGATACATTTCCCAGGGCTATCGAGATCACCATGTTTGAGCAAATTGGATCAAATCTCAGTCTGGTGTAGTGGTGATATCTACTCAAACGAGCTTAATGGAAGGATGTTCCAAAATTAGTGAACAATGTTCCACTATTTTGAAATTGATATGTAAACGGGGCACGTTCGGTGAGCATTTCCACAACACTATAGGCCATCCCAGCTCCCGTAATGACGGAGTGACATGTGACATGGTCGCGCCGGCCGAGTCCAGCCACGATGAGGACACCGAAGTGAATCGCCTTTTGGACGCGCAGCCTCTGTACTGCGGTACAGTTGCCCCTCACCGTTGTACAATAACGTATGTGGGGGAAGACGAGAGCCTCTATCAACAGCCGCCTGATGCATTTCGGCAACTTATGTCGGATTCCCGCCAGACCCACCAGCACACAGTAGCAACGCTGAACAACATACGCGATGTGGTTGTTCCATGTTAGGTGTGAGTCGATGACGACACCTAGCACCTTGACGCTCTGTGAGGGCGAAATTTCGTCATTGTCGAAATGAACAGAGAAGTCGATGGTGACGTTTTGACGGCGAGATCTCAGGAGGATCATCTCCGTTTTGGCCGGTATAATTTTTAGACGGTTCTGTGTTACTTCATAGCTATGAATAGAGAACTTTCAACACGAGTTTTTAGAGCATGGGTGTTTGATGGAAAGTCAGCGTCAAGGAACTGGGCGTCGTCAGCATACATCACGATCCTCCCATATGGGAGGTGCTGCGGCAAATCGTTGGTGAAGAGCAACAACAGTAGAGGCCCTAAGATAGACCCTTGGACCACCCCGTGAGTGACGTCTAGCGCGCTTGAACCACCCGCACGATCTGTGTACGCCCCTGCAGCCAGGATGAGAACCATTCACGTTGAACACCATAACTGTACCCAGTACGCCTATAATAGAAGGCCCGGTTTATAAAAATGAACGGTAAACTATCGATTGCTAAGACCAATGCGAGGTATCGCACCACCTGTTGCGGAGAACTCCACGGGGCTCACTTGCTGCGAAATGTTTAATGGTTTTGATGCTTGAAAATTATGTCTGCTTAAAATTGCCATTAGTAAAACTGATGATACCTACTCATCACTCACTAGCGGATCCAGGGGGGGGGGCAACCAGGCCATGCCCCCCCCCCCAACAGCCTGGAAGGGGGGGGGGGCAACATGCCCCCCCCCCCCCAAAAAAAAACGTTAACAATTTATTGTAAAAATTTATTTTGCAGCAATCAAAATCCAGCTATCCACAGTAAAAAAAAAACACTGGGAAATGTTAGAAAACACGGCTCTTACCATCAAATATGGGCTTAAAAAAGCTCAACTGGACGAGAAAATAGTGGCCAGCAAGCTGCCAGTCGGAACTGAAGATCGAACAAACCTTTTGTTTACATGTAGGAAGAACACTTCATATGGAATCGATTTGGAATCCAATGTACCCTCTATTTCGGCGCAAATATTTATAAAAAATGACGCGTTGCTTTTGTGGAAATAACTTTTCGAGACGACGCATGACAGCGGTGTATTCAAAATTCACGTGTGATTCTCACGAAGGTCCAAATGCAGTTCCTGGCACTAGGCCCAATTTTCTTTTTTACGCGTCAATGATTTGATCCAACCCAATATAAATGGTATTGGGGAAAATGACCGATTTAAAAACGGCAATTATGAAGAACTGGATAACAGTGATGGGATGAATGGCACATGCATCTGTGCATTGTGCATTGTGGAAATGCAGTTTCAGCCACCTAGATGTTCAATAATTCTCTTGGAAATTGATGCAATATTGCTTTATAAGTGCATCAATTGTTGTATTCCTTGGATCACCTGAATCAATTTTTTTACTCAAATTAAAATCACTGTATCAAAATTTTGATGTAGTAACAGCATGTGTTAATAATTTTGTAAATAAATACTTTTTCATAATAATTGTATGTAGTTACATTATACAATTCGGTTTATTTACTTACAAAATATAAACTTGACAATTTGAAAACCTTATCCTAAGAAAATGACAGAAACGCATTTGATGTAATTTGTTGCCACGTGATGGCGTCTCAATCTTTCCCGAAACAAACTAAAAAAACTTACGTTAACAGTTTGAGTTGTGACCGAGGTGGATGGAGTAAACAGTTGTGCATCACATGGTGTGATTATTTTTGGAGACTGGCCATTTTCCATGGGGATTGGTGTTTTTAGTGAAATGTTGTCTATAATTGTGTCCATTTTTGTTATCCTTAAGTACAGTGCCTATGACAGGCTCCGCCCACTTTGCATCAAACAATTGACAAGTCAATACATTTTTTTGGGACCTAGTGCCAGCAACTGAATGGCAATTGTGCAATAAAAATAAAAAACTTTAGGTAGGTACCTAGGTTGAGATAGGTACTTCTAGCTCAAACCTTATCAGAAGTATCCGCCCCTCTGGGATTTTCTCAATAATCTGAAAACTATGATAGATAGCAACGTGAAACTTGTAATACCTAATGCTGCATCAAGTCTAAGCCTTTGTACCAACTCCCAATGAAATTGATGGAGTATTTTAGAAGATAATGACGTTTTAATGTCATGTCATGCCATTCTTGGTGGAAAAAACGATACATGCTTGGAATATCGTAGAAAATAGAGTTTTGAAGCAAATTGCAAATACAAAATTAAAAAGAAAGGAAATGACCTTTTCTTCGTAATGGCTATCTTGGATTCCCCAAATTTGGAGGATATGACCCCATAAATGAAAAACAAACAAATGTTTTTTGTTTTTTTTGGTGAATTTGAAAAGTGAATTTATTAAGTTCGAATACCAAAATAAGGTGACCGGCCCAAATCCGCGGAGAAAAAAAAATGGGGTACCTTTTTGCCACCAAAAGTCCCCTCCCCTTCAAAACCGACGGCTAGATCCGCCAGTGCTACTCATGCATATACAATGCACAAAAATAG
The DNA here is from genome assembly GCA_036785665.1 of Chirona hameri. Taxonomy (NCBI): domain Eukaryota; kingdom Metazoa; phylum Arthropoda; class Thecostraca; order Balanomorpha; family Balanidae; genus Chirona; species Chirona hameri. Next base: position 144,534 of record JAXIVJ010000952.1, on the reverse strand, counting down.
GAAAGATCCCAACCTAATCGTGACCGACATAAAGAACATGTAGCGCACAGTGCTCCAAGATGTTCCTGCGGGCTCCAAGACGCCTTTTCCCATCACGGCCAAGCAGCAGAGCAGTTTTACAATTTTGAATATTTTCGGTCGCAGCAGAAGTCAATTGCAAATTGGGAGCGAGGAATTAATTATGTAACATTACTTACATCTGACAGGTGGATGAGAATCGTGTTTAGCCATGCTGATGCAATATTTTGCTAACTGAACTCTTCATTCAGAGCCAGAGAGGCATTCTGCATCTGTAATCTAGCTTTCTCCCGATAACTGCTATGGATGTTTCATTGTTTGATGTTTCAATATCCGACACAGTTAAGTTATTATTCCCGTCGTAGACAAAATAATGAATGGCCCTCTGGGGCGCATCGCCCATCTCCGACTGAAATAGGAGGCAAAGCGTCCTCACTTTGCCTCCAGTAAAGAATCACGTAATAATATGATAATTTGCCTTGGACCGTAACGTTCGGCCGACTTACCAGGGGATTTGCAGTCAAACGGGAACGATATCTATATTTTGTTTATACCACGCTCCTACAGTTTTAGCTTGGTATTATATTACCAGTTTCTTTATTGTTTTACTTCATTATTGGTTGTTAAATGTTAATTTGTGTTTGCATATCCCCATTTACTTGCTTAGGCTGCACATGTGTCTGACAATGTTGTCAGACAAGCCTGAAACACTAGCCATTCACCCTGTTGTCTTTGTTCCAGATGGTGCCATCAATGCTGCTGATCCTGCTGGTGCTTTTGGTGACGATGGTGCAGGCGCTGCCGAACCCTCAGCACGGCGATAACAGGGGTGCATTCTCATCTGATCTGATCGCCAAGCCGCCAAAGACTACCCCCCAGCCGGAACGTAATTTCACAGCCTTCCCAACATATTGCACGCGAGGTTATTACCGCTGTAGCCGCGGGGAGTGCTGTCGGATATTTGAATGATACCTGTCCACCTCTAACAACCAGAGTGCGTGGATCCTCCATTCCAATTTAGTAGTCCACTTATTAAGGACCAGCAGATTTCCAGCCACTATTGGCAGCCACTTTTGGTTAAAGGCGTTTATGTAAGCTAACTGGTGGTGGGTAAATCGCCGGCCGACTTGGCGATCACCAGTGAGCGAGCTCAGGCGTGAGCTGCGGGTGACGTAACTGTACTATCACAAGCAATACACCATTAAGAATATATCGTATCGTATCTCCTTCCAATACGGATCAGCCGCACTAACACGGGAGAGCATGGGATGTTACTGGACGGTAAGTTGTGGAGCTAGAGTAGCATTATTCGTCCATGGGACACGCCCTAAAAAGACGCCCTTGTCCACGAAATGACGCTGTAACCTTATGAGTGCCGATCATTAAAATTGTTTGTCAAGTCGATTTCTTGAGTGCGTTGCTTACGCTCTCAAGCTTGAAGTTGTTTTTAACCCTCACCCTACGGGAGCTTTTTTCACCTTTGCCCTAGGGGGGGGGACTGACAGGCTCTCCCTGTTAACTTCTACACCAAGCAACCTACAGCAATGCGGTAAGAACCAGCATGTTGCCTGTCATGTTGTCAACAGCATGTTGCTCAGAATAACGTTTGAAACAATTAAAACTCATGAACCAAATTATTCTTCATTTATTTAGTGAATACCATTTTACATTTGTGTTGGGTATGTTTGGTAGTGTTAACTGTTGAACAAGTATCACACATGTGCCGAATGGTGCCAAGTTATGTTTTAATAGGAATGCTTATCAGTAGAACGTTTTACAGGGGCATTCTCGTACAGACTTACACAATACTTAGATTCAGGCACTGCAATGAATAGCACTGCTTATGTAAATATATATTGTTTTATAGCTAATGATACCTTAGGTGGCGAAACAAAAGCGACATTTATGATATGAAGTCATCAATTACATAAATAGTTTACTTGTTTGTTAAACAGTTCATAAACAGTATTTGTTTTAACAGATATTTTAAATTATAACCACTGTAAGTGAATATCAAGAAGTTGCAGGAAATGGTTATAATATATAATATATTTAATTATTGTCTGTAAAATGTAAGTTTAGAAACTGTTTCAAAACAAGTATAACTTTATTAAATTGATGCCTCATTTAATTCATTTTGTATTTGTTTCACCACCAAGGGCATCATTAACCATAAAACAGTAAAAATGTACTCAAGCAAGTGGTAGGTTCCATCTGTATAACACCTTGTAAGCTTGTATGCGTATTATCATAGGCGTAGGAGCAGGGGGCAGGTGGGGGGGGGCAGCCGCCCCCCCCCCCCCCCAACATTTTTTATTTTAACATTACGCCTGGGCGTTGCATGGAAATAATCGACTTCAGAATGCCTCCTGCCCTCCCCCCCCCCCCCCCCCCCCAACTTGAACATAGTTCCTACGCCCCTGTGTATTATTCAATATCATTATTTCTTGTTCTCTTTCCAGAACCTTTTCTGAGGCATCATCTCTCCTCCATCATCCTGGAGGAGACATCACAACAGGCTGAGTGCAAGACAACCTTTGTAATTCGTGAACAAGGGCGTACAAGGGCGTCCATCCAAGGGCGTTGCTACCTTCTACAAGTTTGTGGGGTGGGCTGGGGGCGGAGCCGGAGGCATTCTGGAGTAGATTTTTGCCATGCAACGCCCATAGGCGTAATGTTAAAATCTGTAAATGGTCGTCCCCCCACCCCCGCCTCCGACACCTATGCGTCCGTCTCTTGCCGAAATACAGCGTCGAGTGAAAACCAATGCAGCAGTGTCGACGATGGGTGCGTTGTGTTGGTGCCTTGGCAGCAGCCACCTTGGCGGTATCGGACTTGCGGACAACGGACAACACGAAGGGTCGAATGTGGAGCGTGTTTCGGGACAGACCGATGCCAGTGAAACCGGTGCTGGGAGGTGGTGGATGTGTCGGCATGAGCAGACCTACGGTACAACAGCACCCCGTGGGGTGGCATGCCTACACCGCCAACTAAACACACTTTCAAGCTTCATATATGTGCCACTTAATTTCAGGGAAACACTTATCGTGATCCGAGTAATTCGGTGAAGATAATCCAGCTATTACTGTTATAACAATATTAAAATAATAAATGATGAAACTGAACTCTGAAGCGTAAGTACCTGTGAAGGCTCGTGCGAGGTGTGAAAAGATGAGAAACGGAGGAACTTAATGCTAGAAATGGGCACATGCTTGATGGTGAACGTAATTATCAATAACGTGTATTATATAGAACGTCAATATCAGGTAGGAAGCACAAATGACTTACACTATCAGTCACACGCATTGCTGATGCCTATACCAGTTAACCCTACCCCTATTAGTGGCAGGAGGGGCTGATTCGGCCCCCCCCCCCCCCGGAGATCTCGAAATCTACTAGTCCGATTTTCAAAATTCAAACAGGGTTTGACTCCACTCAAACTGATTCTATCTAAAAAAAATTGGCGACAGGCGGTCAAAATACACAAATTTTATAACTTTTTTTAATCCATCTTAACTCAGAGTTCTATAGACCGATTTTGACAAAACTTATATGGATCGACAGCAAATTATAACAAAACTGATAAATCCTGGTCACATTTGAGAATTCAAAATTCGTAGGCGTTTCCAGGACCAAAGTATGCGATTTTTTTCCTTCTTGAAAGTTCATGAAGTTTTCAGACAATCTGCCCAGACTTGTTTTAAGAAAACTCAGAAAATTTCAGAAGCCTACGTCCAGCCATTTCGGAGATATTTGAGAACAATACGAGGGGTGGGCAAAATTTGCTCCCTGCCACTAATAGGGTGTTAAAGGTGGGTTTTCCCTCTTGACAACGATCATTTGTGAAAAAGAAAACCATTAATTCCCAATTTAGTCATCTCTTATCACACTTTGTTTCGTCTGTTGTCTCATTGGAAGTGTTTAAGTTATCATGTTCACAATTTTACAACGGTGAATAGCAGGGTGAAAATGCGTTGTAAAACTGGCTTCATTGTTTACAACTTCGTTAATCACAGGATCTTTATGAAACAGATGCGTGCGTTTTAAAAAGCAACCGTAGCGTTAACCCTATTAGTGACAGGCTCCTGGCTACCCAGGAGGAGGGGCTGATTAGTAGCAGGAGGGGCTGATTCGCCCCCCCCCCCCCGAGATCTCGAAATCTACTAGTCCGATTTTCAAAATTCAAACAGGGTTTGACTCCACTCAAACTGATTCTAAAAAAAATTGGCGACAGGCGGTCAAAATGCACAAATTTTATAACTTTTTTTAATCCATCTTAACTCAGAGTTCTATAGACCGATTTTGACAAAACTTATATGGATCGACAGCAAATTATAACAAAACTGATAAATCCTGGTCACATTTGAAAATTCATAATTCGTAGGCGTTTCCAGGACCAAAGTATGCGATTTTTTTTCATTCTTGAAAGTTCATGAAGTTTTCATACAAACTGCCCAGACTATAGTTTTAGGAAAACTCAGAAAATTTCAGAAGCCTACGTCCAGCCATTTCGGAGATATTTGAGAACAACACGAGGGGTGGGCAAAATTTGCTCCCTGCCACTAATAGGGTTGTAAAGGTGCGTTTTCCCTCTTGACAACGATAATTTGTGAAAAAGAAAACCATTAATTCCCAATTTAATCATCTCTTATCACACTTTGTTTCGTCTGTTGTCTCATTGGAAGTGTTTAAGTTATCATGTTCACAATTTTACAACGGTGAATAGCAGGGTGAAAATGCGTTGTAAAACTGGCTTCATTTTTACAACTTCGTTAATCAGAGGATCTTTATGAAACAGATGCGTGCGTTTTAAAAAGCAACCGTAGCGTTTCTGTAGTAACATTGTAGAGTTGTAAAGTTGTAAAGTCTCGAGTGTAGTAAGTAATAGTTTTTGCTTTATGAAACATAATTTTACAACTTTACTACACAATCTTACAACTATACTACAGAATTGTACTACCAAACGTTTATAAGGAAGAGCACTGAAAGTTGTCAAATATACGCTGGTTGTAGTAAAAAATATGAAGTAAGTGCTGCTGAAAACGATGGTTATATTTTTTCCTCTCGAAAGTAACTTAACCCGTGCCATGCCGGTGCTCGGCGCCACCTTCGTCGTGCCGAGGGGGGGGGGTGTTTAGACCCCCCTCTAACTCGAAAACTAAAAGGGATAAAAAGACGCGGAAAAAAGTGTTCGAAAGCTCTTGACAATCAAACTTGAAAGTACTGGATATATTTTTTCCTCAAGTCAATATTGAAGTCACCAGAGGTCAGCAAATGTAAAAGTTTCCCGTTTTAGGACTTCGCTCCAGAAACACACAGATATCACAGGAATTATGGTAGCTAAGAACAAACGGAAAAACAGCAGTAGAAAGCTCTGGAAAAATGCAATCGCCATTCCGCCCTCAGATTTTGGATCAGGTCAATAGTTTAGACTCCAGAGCTCATCAAATGTAAAAAAGACAATTTTTTACAAAACGGTTTTTCACGAATAGCTTTTTACATAATAACGAAAAGGCAACAATGTTGATGCTATCGTGTTTGCCTCGTCAAGGCGCTTTGACTCATCTTAGCGTTAACCAGGAAAGGACAACTTAAAAATTTGACCTCAGGTCAAGGTCAAGTCGTGACCCAAGTAGATCATGTTGCATGTGGGAAGACGTGCCTCGACATGACAAACACATTGGTGTCGGCTTCACTTCTCTATCGTCATTATGTAGAGAGTTATTGATATACTACTGATGGTGACCTCGGACGACCTCAGCTGACCCTGTAGGGATCACTGAACAAAAATAGCACCTAGGTCATCAACAAGGGCCTATAATAACATGATCCAGAAGGAATTATACTGATATCTTGCGTATCCTTGGAATAGGAAGCATTTACATTTTTCCCCATTGACTTATATTTGGGAGGTCACGAAATTGACCCAACCATAGGTCGCTGATATACAAAATACAAAATAAACGATCTGTAGATATATGTGACCTATGAAATCATGTAAGTTTAAAACCGATCATCCAAAAAATGTGACTGTGGTACAACGACAACTTTTTGTTTGTGGAGGTGGGGTCACGTGACCTTGTCTGGTGACCTGATCTGAGATGACCCGATGTATTTTGTTATACATAATGTGGGCACTGTGCCAAAAACGGCGGCGCTGCGCCGCCGTTTTTCCGTTATCCTCGAAAAACCCAAGGTGGGGGGGGGGGTCTAACCCCCCCCCCCCCCCCCCCCCCCCGCCCGGCACGGCGCGGGTTAACTTTATACAAATTAAGGTTTTACATTGGGAATGATGACGTTATTAATGATCTAGACCGCCGCTGATTGGCTGACAAAGTGGGATTGGCTGACAAAATGGCTGTCAGCCAATCAGCGGCAGCACTAGCCTAGACTCCATTTTGCAAATGCGAAATTAAATTGTTTAAAAACGGCTAAGTTTTGGGGAAAATGACCTTAGTATTTTGGACATTTCAATAACGGCCAAGGATAATGGCTATATCAGTTCAAAACCAATACAAAGGTGAAACATTTCCTTTAAAGAAAGATAATCACCTTTTTCCACTAAATTGCAGTTAGCACATGAAATCGATAGACGAGGCCAAAATATGATGTAAATTCATCATATTTTGCGTATAAACATTCCTACCGAAAAGTATTGGCAGTTTCCTACCGATATGCGATCCACGCTTATATCGGCCGGTACTGAACTGAGCAAGTACTCGGTAGCGAATTCAGTAAATCAGCCTCCCTAGGCATTGCTATTTATCATGAAGGCATTCAATATGTTTCCGGCACTCTATATTGTGCGAATATGTGCCAAACTTTTATGAACAATCAACAATCATTTGAAAAAAGTGCATTTAATTCGGCAGTTTAGCTTGGCCCCGGACGGTCACCCATTTAGTGTCAGTGATTCGTTTATAAGCGGCTTGTGATCTGATGTAATTCATAATTCTACAATTGTTTGGTTTTCATTGACGTCAGAGTAAGTACATGTGTATTAGCTTGTCCTTCCTCTCGAGCCGATTACCAATCCTCTGGCTGTGGTGGCTGGTCAGTCCTGCCTGGTAAATGTCCCATCGCGCATCTGTCAATATGCCAAGGAAAGGAAAACAGTCACTTTCCCAAATCGCTGCGAGTGTGCTAATAAGGGGTATTCGTACCTGAAAATGATGAATATGGCATTGGTTTGACTAAATTATCAAGACATGCCCCAAAACAAACTTTTTCCAAAGAAATATATTAAAAAACATACACTCGCATTTTCAATAAATATTATGGAAGTGGCGCATGTTTCTATGAAACATGCGCCATGGTGTGCTTCGAAAGAAGAAAAAGAACTGAACTGCTTATGTTAAAATAATTGCTTATAAGTTCTATAAATGCAATGATTCTCTCATCATTGCTTACATATTATTATCAGTGGCGAAGTGTTTACTCGCTAGTTCAGTTACGCTGCTTTTACCATATGCTTCCATATGCAGCTTTTCGACAAACCGTTGAATTTTTCAACACAGCGCTGAATGACAGGATAAAACATCAAATATATTCGGCAGTAGTCCCCATGACCAAACAAAGTATGCAGTGAGTGATTTCTTGACATGGCCTTCAGAACTGCTATCTCAGTTAAAAATCCCATTATTGAAGTGACTGGTTTCCTTTAAAGGGAGATAATCACCTTCTGATTTTGTTAACAACAATTTCTTTGGCTACCGTTATGGTATTAAAATGATGGGATCTAAATTTAAGAATAAAATACAATTATTCCCTAATTCAAAGTTGGAAGTTTTGGAAAATTAATGATCGGTATTTTCCCTCCATTATTGGAAAGTGCAACACTTGCATCATCATGCAACACATTGCATCGCTTTTGCAGCAATCTGTTCAACGTTGTCGAATGGGCACTTAGTTCTTAGCGGACAATGGGAATCGAGCACGGTCCACCGAAGTCGCATAAAACTACATACTTTCGTATCGACATTCGTCGCTTTATAAACAGGATCCCAATTAAGTTACAGTAGTTCCACGCAAATCGCAGCCCAGTTCGCTTTACGCCATGACCTCGATACGAAACTTTTTGGATTAATGCGAGGTTTAAAGGGACATTCCCACCTTAACACTAGTTTTGAGTTGAGATAGCTAAGTTAGTGGCCATAGAGCGAAACTTAGGGGGGTAACATTGAAAACAAACACAGTTATCTGGTCTAAGAGAAATTCAATTGTGATTTTAAAATTTGGGCCTTAGTAAGGCCCACCCTTATATGGAGTTTTGTACCGATGACGTCAGCTCTCGTTATGGCCGGGTGTACTTGTTTAGAAAGAAACTTTGATTTTCTATGATCGCGAATCGCGATGTTTGATTGTTGATTGATGTGTTACGCCGTGCCATCAACATTTGACCAGTTTTAATCTTTTTAAGTCAATAATTTCCATTTAAGAGCAATCAGGTATGCATCGAATGCCCTATGTTGTGTGTGGCGAATCAAATATTTCTACTACGGTGTACAGGTGAGCGTGGGTGGAGCTTCCCAGAAAACGTTGGTGGGGCAAAATTCCATATTGGCCGGATGTTTTACATTATTGAGGTGAAAAATTGCCATATTAATGCCAGGAAACCTTCAAATCTGACAAAAGTTGGTGGGGCATAACACAAAGTTGGTGGTGCAGTGGCCACACCATGTGAATAGGAAACTCCATCCGTGCAGGTGAGTCGTCATGCTATTTCATTTACCAACAGCCAACGGCCCAACAGATTCCTATTTTCCTATCAACATATTCACTAATTATGCTGTGATTATCGTTTCAAATATCACAAGAGCATAAGTCACTGTCACACGGGTGTGTCACTCGAAACTCTTCGAAATTCTTGCAGCAAGAGGGGTACCTCAGTCTTACCTTCAGCTCCTCCTGATGTGGTACCGAGCACAACAAATGACTGTCAAATGGTCAAACTCTGTGTCCGTCCCATTTTCTGTCCAGAATGGTGTGCGCCAGGGTAGCAACTTGTCGCCAATGTTGTTTAGTGTATATATTGATGAACTGTTGCATGTGATACAAAAATCAAAGACTGGATGTCATATAGGGCAAACTGCTGTAAATATCATAGCCTATGCAGACGACCTTGTATTATTGTCTCCCACGAGAGTTGGCCTTCAGCAGCTTGTACATTTATGTGAATCTTTTGCTCTTAAGCGAGATATTGTTTTCAATGTGAAGAAAACTGTTTGCATGTATTTTCATCCGCAACGTCCTTACTCTCCCACCCATCTCATTAACTCGAGTGTACCCTGCATTCTGTTGAATGGCCACCAACTCGCCTGGGTCAAGGAATTTAAATATCTGGGCCATGTAGTGCGCTGTGACATGAGGGATGTTGCTGACATGAGACGAGTGAAGCGTTCCATGTATTATAGTGTAAATATGCTGTGTGCGAAATTAGGATATGCTGATAGACCAGTACTCCTGCAACTTTTTAGAGCTCTCTGTATGCATATGTATGGCTGCGAGCTCTGGAATGCTGCAGGAGAGAAACGAGCTTTTAGACAATTATGTGTGGCATATCATTCTTGTATAAAGAAACTGCTTCAGTTACCTCGTTGGGTAAGAAATCATGAATTATGCCATGATGTAAATATGCTGCCCTGTCGCATGCTGGTTGCAAGCAGGCAGCTATGCTTTTGGAAAAGGCTCCATTGTAGCGAGAATCGCATTGTCACGTGTGCACTCAATGCCAATGGGGGTAATGGACTTCTTGCTGCCAACCATTATCAGCTAAGACAGGATTATGCTAGCATGCATCTAGACCTAGCATCAACAGGAAAAGCTGCCGTACGGAATATGTTTAGTGCTTTGCTCAACCGCATAGTTGCTGAAAGGCAGATGTAAGCAGTGACCGTATGATGACTGAATGATTGTTATGTTATGTACCACTCTATGTGTGTGCGAAATAAATGTTATTATTATTATTATTATTATTATTATTATTATTATAAGCCAGACAAAAGGCAATTTGTTTAGCATTAGGATAAATCATTTGGGTAATCAGACGCCTATGACGGATACCTTTGCACCACATTGAGTGGGAAAATGTGCCACATGCCATTATTTTAAGATTGAAAAGAAGGGTTTGACACATTAAAAAAATAAAAGGAGGAAATTGTACTTTTCTGTTACCCTGAGGAGGATTTCAAAACACATTTCACCAAATAAAAGTTGCTTATATTGTATATAAAATGATGAAACATGCCAATTTTCTGCATTTTTTTTCTTCACATTTGGCAGGGCTATGCCCACTGGTATTCCACCGCAACTGTATCCGCCAGTGGTGTTCTATCAATATGTTTGCTAGTGATGTTCATTGTTCAGTGAGCAAAATTATAAATTATGGAAATGTAAGGTTCTTTGACCAAAAATGATACAGGTAGGTAATCCTCGACTAAGGCAGGTACCTGTCAGTGCACCGTGTAATTCACAGTATGGCAGCATATGGTAACATCATAAAAGCAGCTGCATTGTGCACCATGGCAAAATTTCCATATTTCTGCTGCCGTTAAACCTAACCAGGGTGTGTCAGGAAACAATTATAATAACATAATCAAACCTTACCTAACCTTTACAGCAATTACGGTTGCAGGGACCAACATTTGGACAATCCGCTCACTGCGCTGCAGTCCTACTGGGATCTGTTGCCCCCAGACCCCCAGACCATCTTGTAGACAAAACCTAACCCTACAGCGATAATAAGTTGTCCGATGTATTACTGCAACCTAACCTAACCTAACCTATTTATAATAATAAAGGCTTCATCAGAAGACATGGAAATGCTGCCCTGGTGCACAATGCCTCTGTTTTTCTGATGTTACCATGTGATGCTGTGACGTCATACTGTACATAACATAGTGCACTGACAGAAAGTGTGTTACCCTGTGTCTTACCCCATGTGACATGCAGCTGCATCAGCTGACCCCGTGTGACCTGTCACTGTGTCTGTGTCTGACCCCGTGTGACCTGCCACTGTCTGACCCTGTGTGACCTACCACTGTGTCTGAACCTGTGTGACCTGCCATTGCGTCTTACCCAGTGTGACCTGCCACTGTGTCTGACCCTGTGTGACCTGTCACTGTGTCTGACCCTGTGTGACCTACCACTGTGTCTGACCCTGTGTGACCTGCCACTGTCTGACACTGTGTGACCTGCTACTGTCTGACCCTGTGTGACCTACCATTGTGTCTGACCCTGTGTGACCTGCCACTGCGTCTTACCCAGTGTGACCTGCTGCTGTGTCTGACCAGTGTGACCTGCCGCTGTGTCTGACCCGTGCGACCTGCTGCTGTGTCTGACCCATGTGATGTGCCGCTGTGCCTGACCCGTGTGACCTGTTGCTGTGTCTGACCCCTGTGACCTGCTGCTGTGTCTGACCCTGGCTGCTGTACGCTAGTTGTTGTACTGTATGTTGGTGTGGTCGTGCCATGACCCGAGCCTCCCCCCCCCCCCCCCCCATGAGCTGACTGCACATCTACCCACAGGCAGTGAAGAAGCGTCTGCCCCAGTCCGAGTCGGAGCCGAGCTCAGCGGCCAAGCGTCCCTCGGAGGAGGCAGGCAGAGCTGGCCAGCTGACCGAGCGCAACAAGGTGGCCGCCCGCTTCCGGCCGGCCTATTTCCCTTCCCTTCACCTGCGTTTTTGCCTGAAGCAGATCGTTCTCATTTAAATAATCTGGATGGCTGTGTTGTACGGTACCTTCTTTATTTTGCTCGGTAAAGGGTGAATAGGGACACTGTCGTGTGGTTTTGGTAACCAAAGGATGCATTTTGTCGCATTATTCGTGAAGGAAGCACATTTCGGTTTGATAATAGTTGATCAGGTTGTTGCATCTGGCTAGTCAAGGGTGGGCACAATGTCGTGTATGATACTGTTAACTGTTTCCTGCACTGCGATACGAAAATAAATGTAGAAAGCATTACACTGTCGGCGAAATAAAATCATCAAGAATAGAAATCGAAATGTCAAACGGAAGATTTCGTGATCAGTGTCTAAGTATGCTGTATGGTCTGTACTCTGTACACAAATTTGCAGCGAAATCGAGATACACGGCGGACCTTCGTATGTATGACCGTCCGTATTTCGTAAGATACGAAAATCCAAGACCAAAAACATTGGATTCGTGATCAGCGCATCGGATATGGTTTGTGGACCAATTTTCAGCGAAATCGAGAACCCGGCGGACCTACGTATGCATAGGCGTAGGAACAGGGGGGGGCAGCCGCCTCCCCCCCCCCCCCCCCCCCCCCAACATTTTGGATTTTACCATTACGCCTATGGGCGTTGCATGGAAAGAATCGACTTCAGAATGCCTCTGGACCCCCCCCCCCCCCCCCTCCCAACTTGAACATAGTTCCTACGTCCCTGTTCGTATGTATGTATGACCGTCCGTATTTCGTAAGGTACGAAATAATCCCAGATCAAAAACATTGGATTCGTGAGCAGCGTATCGGATATGGTCAGTGTATCAATTTTCAACTTAACCACGGCACGTTCGTATATTTGCATGCGGATCGATGATCCATTTGGAAAATGCAGATATCGGACAATTCAGATCTTGCTCAAAATAAGCCAATAGACCAAGAATCATACGCTGATCACGAATCTGAAGTCCGTTCGCCGGCACATATAAAACTTTTCCCGTTAACCCGTTATTACGGATTCCCATGCGGATACCGGACAATTCAGATTTCGCTCAAACTATGCTATATGAACCAGTTTCATACGCTGATCACGAATCTGAAGTCCGTTCGCCGGCACATATAAAAAAAATTCCCGTTAACCCGTTATTACGGATTCCCATGCGGATACCGGACAATTCAGATTTCGCTCAAACTGTGCTATATGAACAAGTTCCATACGCTGATCACGAATCTGAAGTCCGTTCGCCGGCACATATGAAACTTTTCCCGTTAACCCGTTATAACGGATTCGCATGCAGATACCGGACAATTCATATTTCGCTCAAACTGTGCTATCTGAACAAGTTTCATACGCTGATCACGAATCTGAAGTCCGTTCTCCGGCACATATGAAACTTTTCCCGTTAACCCGTTATAACGGATTCCCATGCGGATACCGGACAATTCAGATTTCGCTCAAACTATGCTATATGAACAAGTTTCATACGCTGATCACGAATCTGAAGTCCGTTCGCCGGCACATATGAAACTTTTCCCGTTAACCCGTTATAACGGATTCCCATGCGGATACCGGACAATTCAGATTTCGCTCAAACTATGCTATATGAACAAGTTTCATACGCTGATCACGAATCTGAAGTCCGTTCGCCGGCACATATCAAACTTTTCCCGTTAAACCGTTATTACGGATTCCCATGCGGATACCGGACAATTCAGATTTCGCTCAAACTATGCTATATGAACCACTTTCATACGCTGATCACGAATCTGAAGTCCGTTCGCCGGCACATATAAAACTTTTCCCGTTAACCCGTTATTACGGATTCCCATGCGGATACCGGACAATTCAGATTTCACTCAAACTGTGCTATATGAACAAGTTCTATACGCTGATCACGAATCTGAAGTCCTTTCGCCGGCACATATGAAACTTTTCCCGTTAACCCGTTATTACGGATTCCCATGCGGATACCGGACAATTCAGATTTCGCTCAAACTATGCTATATGAACAAGTTTCATACGCTGATCACGAATCTGAAGTCCGTTCGCCGGCACATATACAACTTTTCCCGTTAAACCGTTATAACGGATTCGCATGCAGATACCGGACAATTCAGATTTCGCTCAAACTGTGCTATATGAACTAGTTTCATACGCTGATCACGAATCTGAAGTCTGTTCGCCGGCACATATAAAACTTTTCCCGTTAACCCGTTATTACGGATTCCCAAGCGGATACCGGACAATTCAGATTTCGCTCAAACTGTGCTATATGAACAAGTTCCATACGCTGATCACGAATCTGAAGTCCGTTCGCCGGCACATATAAAACTTTTCCCGTTAACCCGTTATAACGGATTCGCATGCCGATAACGGACAATTCAGATTTCACTCAAACTGTGCTATATGAACAAGTTTCATACGCTGATCACGAATCTGAAGTCCGTTCGCCGGCACATATAAAACTTTTCTCGTTAAACCATTATAACGGATTCGCATGCAGATACCGGACAATTCAGATTTCGCTCAAACTGTGCTATATGAACAAGTTTCATACGTTGATCACGAATCTAAAGTCCGTTCGCCGGCACATATAAAACTTTTCCCGTTAAACCGTTATAACGGATTCGCATGCAGATACCGGACAATTCAGATTTCGCTCAAACTGTGCTATATGAACAAGTTTCATACGCTGATCACGAATCTGAAGTCCGTTCGCCGGCACATATCAAACTTTTCCCGTTAAACCGTTATAACGGATTCGCATGCAGATACCGGACAATTCAGATTTCGCTCAAACTGTGCTATATGAACAAGTTTCATACGCTGATCACGAATCTGAAGTCCGTTCGCCGGCACATATGAAACTTTTCCCGTTAACCCGTTATAACGGATTCGCATGCAGATACCGGACAATTCAGATTTCGCTCAAACTGTGCTATCTGAACAAGTTTCATACGCTGATCACGAATCTGAAGTCCGTTCGCCGGCACATATGAAACTTTTCCCGTTAACCCGTTATAACGCATTCCCATGCGGATACCGGACAATTCAGATTCCGCTCAAACTATGCTATATGAGCAAGTTTCATACGCTGATCACGAATCTGAAGTTTGTTCGCCGGCACATATAAAACTTTTCCCGTTAAACCGTTATAATGGATTCGCATGCAGATACCGGACAATTCAGATTTCGCTCAAACTGTGCTATATGAACAAGTTTCATACGCTGATCACGAATCTGAAGTCCGTTCGCCGGCACATATAAAAAAATTCCCGTTAACCCGTTATTACGGATTCCCATGCGGATACCGGACAATTCAGATTTCGCTCAAACTATGCTATATGAACAAGTTTCATACGCTGATCACGAATCTGAAGTCCGTTCGCCGGCACATATGAAACTTTTCCCGTTTACCCGTTATAACGGATTCGCATGCAGATACCGGACAATTCAGATTTCGCTCAAACTATGCTATCTGAACAAGTTTCATACGCTGATCACGAATCTGAAGTCCGTTCGCCGGCACATATAAAACTTTTCCCTTTAAACCGTTATAACGGATTCGCATGCAGATACCGGACAATTCAGATTTCGCTCAAACTGTGCTATATGAACAAGTTTCATACACTGATCACAAATCTGAAGTCCGTTCGCCGGCACATATGAAACTTTTCCCGTTAACCCGTTATAACGGATTCGCATGCAGATACCGGACAATTCAGATTTCGCTCAAACTGTGCTATCTGAACAAGTTTCACACGCTGATCACGAATCTGAAGTCCGTTCGCCGGCACATATGAAACTTTTCCCGTTAACCCGTTATAACGGATTCCCATGCGGATACCGGACAATTCAGATTTCGCTCAAACTGTGCTATATGAACAAGTTTCATACGCTGATCACGAATCTGAAGTCCGTTCGCCGGCACATATGCACCTTTTCGCGTTAACCCGTTATTACGGATTCCCATGCTGATACCGGACAATTCAGATTTCGCTCAAACTATGCTATATGACCAAGTTCCATACGCTGATCACGAATCTGCAATCAGTTTGCCGGCACATATGCAACTTTTCCCGTTAACCCGTTATAACGGATTCCCATGCGGATACCGGACAATTCAGATTTCGCTCAAACTGTGCTGTATGGCCAAGAACCATACGCTGATCACGAATCTGAAGTCCGTTCGCCGGCACATATGAAACTTTTCCCGTTAACCCGTTATAACGAATTCGCATGCGGATACCGGACAATATTTTAATTAACCTGCGCCCTGCTGGAGGTGGCAGAATCTCCCCCTCCCGGATTTTCTGAATAACTTGAAAACAACGATAGATATCGACGTCAATATTTCAGTACATTATGCTGCATCAATTATACGCCTTATCATAACATTTCAATGAAAATGATAGAGTACTTTGGGAGATAATTACGTTTTAATCACGTCATGTCATATCATTTTTGGTGGAAAACAATACATGTTTGAAAAACCGTAGAAATTCGAGTTTTTAAGCAAATTGCCAATACAAAATGCCTAAATATTGGAAATGACATTATATTCAAACTGGCTGTCTCGGATCTTCGAACTTTTGAGTTTTTGACTCCACCCCAAAAAAAAAATGTTTTTTCGTTGTCGAAAACTTATTTGCCTTTGTTTACAACATACAACATTCTGTACTGTTTTAATTATGTGCTCCCCGCTTGGCTACGTGGGCCCCTCTGATCCCATCCCCCCCCCCCCTGGGCGAAATTCTTCCTACGCCCCTGGCTGCTTATTCTCGTGAGGCCAGCAATATTTGTGGTTTGTATTTGAGCATATTTCATTGTTGCTATTGTATGATTTTTTTTTTGGGGGGGGGGGGTATCTCCATCGTTGATTCCTCGTCCCATCGTGAGTCATCATCACAGGTTAAAAAGGTAAGCTTGTAAGTTTGGTGCATGTATTACAACGATTCACTAAGATTGCAAAGACTCCCTTTGTCTGATGACGATGTTGTACATGGCCGTATGAATGCCGTAGTGCCGCACAATCCCATGGCCAGGTCGAGACGATGGCTGGAGCAGTATCTCAGGGCATCGGACCGGCTCTTTTTCGATAGAGATCATTTCACCCTGGTGAGGCTCGTAGCTCTTCTCCATACCTACTGCCCCAGCTGGTGACTGTTGCCACTTCCTGTTCGAAGTTGAGTTTCATGTCGTATGGTGTCATCTTGGTGGCGCGCACGACTTCCCACTCGGCAGTGATGGTGAAGCTGTCAGGTCACGTTCAGTGAAGTGGACATGAAATGGCAATCCCTGTGGTCGCAACCGGCCAATGGCATGCGGAGGATGGCGCCAGGTAGCACGTAGTCTAAAAGCAGATGGATGTTCAAGTTCAGGAGAAAGACAATAAGCTATTAAACAGTGGTTCTCAGCGTCAAAGATATGGTTATCTTCTTTTGATGACCAAAATGACTAATTACCGGCTCCCCCATTACGCTGAGATCGCAGTTATCGGCTTCAAGCTATGCGGTACAGCATAACTTCAGGCGTTTACAACTGGTGCCATCTATGGACGAAAATATAAGTAGGCATGCGCGCTGTCGCCCTTTGCCTCAAGCTGTGGTTCCCAACGTATAACAACACGTAAACTGTAACACAAAGCTGATCATCATTTAGCTGCGCCATCATCAAACGAACCAGCTATAATTTGTAATTTAGCCCGAAGACTACAATGCCCAAGCAGGGTACTAATGTCCTTGTTGCAAATCATTGCTACAGAGAGTGCCATGGCGAACAGTTCAAAACTTACAAACACAAAATATATAGTCAATGAATTCGTCAGAATCAATGAGAGAAAAGACGACTGTTAGTAAGCAGTATCCAACAAGTTTCAGTGGCAGATGACGATTAAGTGATTGTGCGAGGAAGCAAATTAAAACGAACATTAAAAACATAAACACCAAATACCCACATTTCTCCACCCTCCTAAAAAATAACATTGATAACGCGATTTATGTCACTGACGATGACGACAAGGTTTTTTCCCTGACAATGGAGTCAGTGCAGGCTAAGTGATGCTAGCTGTCGATCCAGCATGACGACAAAAGTACAGATGTTGCGGTCAATCACCAGAAAAGTGTTGTTAGGTTCTAAGAAAACCAAATTAAATTAGTTGCATACCTCGCCTCTTTCAAACGCCGGAGCGCAGTGTTGTCAAATACTCGTGGACATCAGGGCCTACATCCGTTTCCACCGTCAGAGTGGGAGGCACGAAACGTTGAGTCCTCCCGTTGTCGCCTTCAAACCCCAGTTTGACGTGGCGTTGACGGCAGTTCTGCAAACACAAACATAGGTATTGGTGATTACAAGGTACTTAATACTTACAAAATATGTACTGCATGTCAGTTGTGAGCTATGAACGGTGTTAAAAAGATACACGCCCTTTCAAGCTCTTGAACATGGGCATTTTATTAAATTTTGCTTTCGTCATAATAAACTCATTATTAAACAAAGTAGGACTAGGTTACTACAATAGTTTTTTGGTAGAAGGGATGTGGGACATTTAAATAATTTACCAGGGGATCTACGTAGATAACGCAGCAACCTTAGTTTCTTTCAAAAATAGGCTAGATGAATATTTTGCAGGAAAGGCTTTAGTTTACTTAATATTCATGGGGTTTGTTAATAGGTTTCCTTTTAGAAATATGCAATACGTAAGGACATTGAAATGACTCTGCCTAGTAATGGGGGGGGGGGGATATAGGTACGTATATATCAAATCCGTGTATGGAGATATGTACTTGTATGTTGCCCTAGGAGCGATGTATGTATATGTTTTATTATGCATGTTGATGTATGTATGTGTGCAATTGTATGTATGGCGATGTATGTATGTTGTGCAACCTAGTATGGGCCTCTGAGGCTCTTTGTTGCACTATTCGCTTATGTCTTTATGTCGTTTAAGTCATCGTAGGTAAGGAACGTACGTAAGTGGTTACCATTGAAAGTTAAACAATGTAAATTGTCCCTAAAACAAAACACTTTTTAAACATTTATGCTTCATTGCAATATCGGCGTATTTGGGCTGCGTTAAAAATATAGTGATACTATCAGTTTACTTTTGTTGCTGCCATGATCAGTTACTTGATTTCATGAAATGCATGTGTCCTGTACTAACAAGATATCACGATTAAGTTTATCAAATTGGCGTAAGCTCGGGTGAAAGTAACTCTATTTACCTGCGCGATGCAGATCGCCTGCCGAATTTCTCTCCGCATGCCTTCGTCGTGAAAGGCCGTCCTTAACACCCCGGTAGCGGCGATCTCGGCGTAGAAGCACACACGCGTGCCGCACGAGTAGGAGTCGTGCTGGCGTGGAAGGCCGGCGGGGTTCACCAGCCGCCATCTGCTCCAGCAGCCGCTCCGTTCGGATGCGGTGCGAGCACCCGACTGGAGTCTGTGTGCAGCGTCCACCAGCTTCTGGACGTGCTGCGCCGTCTCCTCCTCTGCGCTGCCGTAGAGGCCGTCCAGATGTACCACCACTTGGTGTCGGAATGACACTATGAATAATGCCCAGTGGTCACCGTTGCGATGGTACGGAAGTAGCCACATTTTGGCGCTGTGGGCGCTCCTCTTTTGGAGGCACAGTTTCATGTTTGCGATTGTTCGCCCACAACACATGGCAGTCAGCCAGTGCGCGCCAAAGTTCACCACGTCGCCGTGTGATTGGCATGACATCGCTAGGCAGAAGCTGTCGATAACTTCATCTGACAGCCAGGTCCTTGGTGCCAGGCAGCGCAGTCCTTCGTCCTCAGCTGAAATGATTGCATCCCATTCAGACGCTGGAGCG
>JAXIVJ010000952.1:2500-122500 GCA_036785665.1 Chirona hameri | reverse complement strand
CTGTACAATGCGGCCACCTGTTCTCGGCAGCCAAGAGGAGGTCGCTTATACCGTGTTAATGTACTGTGTGACCTTGAGATGGTTTGGTGTAAATACAGAAGAGCTCGGATAAATGTGCTACTGTTTGAATGCCTGCTGAAGTTTGGAAAGCGTTCTGTAATTACTGGCAGAGCGATTGGGACACGACCTTCGCATGGGTCGGCTCAGTGTCGGTTACACGTCGGGTCAACAGCGCCCGACGTCGGCCCGATGTCGGCAGGCCGAGCTGCTTTCCGTGCCGAGATGCCGACGTCGGGCCGACGTCGGCTGGACCTCGGCTGGACCTCGGCATATGCGGACATATCCGACGTGTAGCCGACGTCGGGCCGACGTCGGGGTAACATCGGCTACAAGTGTCGTTCGGGCGCGCGCGCTACACAGGCGACCCCCGGCCGCTCCGCAGTGTTTGTGTTCTACTCGCGGAATTAAACGCTAGTCCTCGTGAAAATTAGTGTCTACGTGTTCATCATCATCAGCTTCACCATTGTGCAACGCCGCAAGTACTGTGAGTTGTGTATATCATTCAAAAACTACGTTCCAAGATTTATATTTCGAAAGCTGTGTTAACTGCGTCAAGCCGTCTCAATGAAGTTCTGGGTCAGTCAAAGCGGTGGAAAGTGTCAATATTGGAGTTGACAAGGTGCCAATTTAACTCAACAGTGAAACAGTAAATTTGAAGGGCTTGTTATTTAATTCTCTCAAGATTCCTGCGTCAATTCTCCATAACTACTTCTTTTCCGACGCGTATGCGCGCGATGGCAGCGCGGAGGACTTCACCCTTCCGGCTCCCCCTGCCCGTTGTCATGGAAACCGGGGCAGCCGGAGGGAGACCCGCTGACCAGGGGACGTCGCCCGGCTAATGTCAACAATGCCGGGCGACGGGGCAGTGACGGGGGCCCGCTCCCGCCGGCCCGCACACCGCGGGTGTCGCGGCGGGTGGAGGGTCCGCCGAGCCAAAGCGAGAGGAAGCGGCGAACAGCAAACCGCTCCGGACGTTGGGGTAACACCACCCCGCCGTGTAGGGCGTCCACCAACACCGAATCCAGACAACCCTCTCCAGCACGCTGGGGCGTTGCCCTCCCGTGTAGGACGCCACACCTCACCACAGCGCAACAGAACGCTCGCTCAGCCGCCACGCCAATTTATCGAACCACCACGACTCAACGAGAGGCAAACCAGACGAGCGTGTGTCACACACCCGGACAACAACACCGCATCAGACGGCGTTCCATCGGAGACGACGACGCGCGGAAAACTGTCACTGGAGCTGTTAAATGTTCAGTCCCTTCTTCCAAAATTACCGGACATTCGCACTGATGTTTCCCTTCGGTCTCCAGAAATGCTATGTTTTACTGAGACTTATCTGAAGTCAACGACGCCAGACCGATTTATTACAATTCCAGGGTATCGCCTTTTTCGGCTGGACAGAAAAACAGGACGTAAAAAATCTGGAGGAGGGGTCGCAATATTTGTGAAGGAACATTTATCCGCCAATATAATTAAAGTGAAAACGACTGGATCAGACTCTCATGTAGAGGCGCTCTGGGTCAAGGTGAAAATTGACAAAAAGAAAGCAGCCACTTTGGCTTGTGTCTATCGACCACCTTCATCAAACCACGCTCAAATTCAAGCGGATTTCAACGATTTAGAGGAACAAATCCAACAAATAATTACGGCCTCTTCATCTCACCGTATCATTTTAGCGGGTGATCTGAATTCAGACCCTCAAACAAATCCAGCAGCAAATGAAAGGCTTCGGGAATTAGAAAGGTACGGGCTGAACTGTGTAGTACGCGAACCTACCTTTTATCGTGACCGTACGCGCTCATTACTTGATGTTGTGCTGATGTCTGATTCGTTGTGTAACGACCAATCACTAACAATGTGTTCTGTCCAAAAATGTGATTACGCGAGTCACCACCGTCGCGTATGTGTGGGAGTAACGGTGCCCCGAGCCAGACAAAGGGCGCAGTACAGGACGGGCCGGAGATGGCGAACATTCGATAATGGTGCGTTTTTGACTGATGTAAGGAACATTGGATGGCACTCTGTTGTAAAACAAAATGAAACATGTCAACAGCAGTGGGAGGCTTTTTAAAATACGCTTAACGAAATGTTAGACTTCCATGCTCCTATCAGAAAATTTAGAGTTCACAACCCCGTCCCCCACCGGTTTCGAATGAAACCCTCAATCTGATGAAGCAGCGCAAACGATATAAAGAAACAAACGATCCAGCGTATCAGGAAATCAACACATTAACTAAACGGGCGATTCGCAAAGACTGTCGGGCAGATATAGCAAACCGCGTCCACAACTCAACATCCTCGTCATTGTTTCAGAAATTAAAATATGTAATTGCACCTAAACGTGGATACACAAAGCAACCGCAAAATTTAACACCAGATGACCTGAACGATTACTTTACAGCAGTAGGTACACACACTAGAGACGAGGTGGTTGCCGAATTCGACCGTTCGGGCCGAGAGAAGCTTTTTACTCGACTACCTAGGGTCAACGCTGGGTCAATGAGGCTCACACCAGTCACGTTGACTGAACTAAGGTGTGCTTTATTTTCACTACCCAACAAAGACTCTTCAATAGAAGGCGACGTCCCAATCCAAATTTTAAAACTGACATTTGATGCAATTGGACGCTACCTTTTACGTATCATTAACACTAGCTTTGTCTCTGAAACCGTGCCCTCTGCCTGGAAAAGGGCGACCGTCATTCCTCTATTTAAAAGAGACGATCCATCTAAAGCATCAAATTTTAGACCTATCACGAAAGTTCCTGGTATATGCAAAGTAGTAGAAAAGTTAGTACAAAAACAGTTGACAAGCTACCTCCAGAGCCAAAATCTATTGAGCGAAGATCAACATGGTTTCTTGCCGCAACATTCGACATGTACCGCCCTATTGACAATGACTGACGAAATTCTCAGGGTCATGGATCGATCACAAATTTCCATATTGGTTCTCATTGATTTGAGTCGCTGCTTCGATGTTATTGATCACAAAACGCTCATTAATCAATTAGAATTGTTGCAAATTTCATCAGGCTGGTTTAAAAGCTACCTACACGGACACGTACAACGGGTTAAAGTAGGGGAAAGTTTTTCAAAGCCACTTCCTATCACAATTGGGACTTTCCAGGGTACTTGTCTCGGCCCATTACTGTACAACATTGCTAGCAACGATCTCGCATGCCACATTCCAGCTAAAATCAATGGCTTCAAGGTCACATCGGTGCGTTATGCCGATGACACACAGCTCGCTGTCACAGGCCCTCGAGATCAAATTGGGGAAATACAAAGGAGCATGGAAGAGTTGCTAGTAACGATGTCAACGTGGTTCCAACAACATGGCTTGAAGGTTAATGCGGCAAAAACTGAATTTATTTTGTGTGGAGACAGGAGGCAGTTAAAGCGTATTGCGCAGCCCCCATTATTTTATTTTATGGGAGAGCAAATTCAATGTTCCAACAAAGTCAAAAATTAAGGAGTGGTGATGGATGAAACATTGTCATGGGAATATCATATAAAAAACATCACTGATCGCTGCTTTGGAATTTTGATCGGATTAAGCCATGTAAAGCATGCCTTGCCCGCTGAAGTGTTGCCGCGCATTGTCGATTGTCTGGTGCTATCACATGTGAGATACTGTGTACAAGTGTATGGCAGTGCCAGTGTGACGTCTCTTAAGAACATCCAAAAAATCTTAAATTTTGCCGCACGAGTCATATCAGGACGCAGGAAATACGACCACATCTCTGATGTATTGCGTGAATTAGGTTGGCTAAATGCGTTAGATTTAGTAAAATACTCTGACTTGTGCATGTTGCATAAGGTTATAACTAGAGCGAAACCTTCGTCGTTGGCGTCGCGCATCCAGTTCAACTACGAAATACTGGAGCGTGATACCCGACAATCGAAACATCTAGCCTTGCCTCGACCTAGAAACAATCACGGAAAGCGCACATTCTTGTATAGGGCTAGCCATTCATACAATGCGCATATTTAATCTCAGTGTGTTCTGAATGCAGTGTCGCCCATTAGATTTTAAACTTGCTCAATAATTGTACGATGTCGGCAAAACAGGGCAAACTGTTTTAGCTCACTTTTTACTGTTTTAGCTCACTCATTTTTATGTTCATGTATGGAAGACCGAAGAATAACCCTGTCGTGTGGAACGGTCTGTTTACGTTAATACATACATACATACATACGTCGGGTCAACAGCGGCCCGACAGCGGCCCGACGTCGGCCCGATGTCGGCCCGATGTCGGCCCGATGTCGACCCTACGTCGGCCCCATGTCGGCCCGATGTCGGCATGCCGAGCTGCTTTCCGTGCCGAGATGCCGACGTCGGGCCGACGTCGGCTGGACCTCGGCTGGACCTCGGCATATGCGGACATATCCGACGTGTAGCCGACGTCGGGCCGACGTCGGGGTAACATCGGCTACACGTCGGGTCAACAGCGGCCCGACGTCGGCCCGATGTCGGCCCGATGTCGGCCCGATGTCGGCCCGATGTCGGCCCGATGTCGACCCTACGTCGGCCCGATGTCGGCCCGATGTCGGCCCGATGTCGGCCCGATGTCGGCATGCCGAGCTGCTTTCTGTGCCGAGTTGCCGACGTCGGCCCGACGTCGGCTGGACCTCGGCTGGACCTCGGCATATGTGGACATATCCAACGTGTAGCCGACGTCGGGTTGACATCGGGCCGAGGTCCTGTCGACGTCGGCCCGACGTCTGCCCGACGTCAGCATGTTTACTGGGAAGGCCCCTCAGGCCGACAGAAGGCCCCCTCAAGCCGACAGAAGGCCCCATCAGGCCCACGAAGGGCCTCTCATGCCAACAGAGCGCCCTCAGGCCGACAGAGGAACCCCTATGGCCAACAGAGGGCTCATCAGGCCGACAGAGGGCCCTCAGACAGCCAGAGGGACCCCTCAGGCCGACAGAGCACCCTCAGGCCGACAGAGGACCTCTCAGGCTGACATAAGGCCTCTCAGGCCGACAGAAGGCCCCCTCAGGCCGACAGAAGGCCGCCTCAGGCCGACAGAAGGCCCCCTCAGGCCGACAGAGGGCTCCTCAGGGCGATCGATAGACAACCCCTATGGGAGACAGATGGACCCTCAAGCAGTCAGAGGGTCCCCCAGACCGACAGAGGGCCTCTCAGGCCGACATAGGGTCCCCTCAGGTCGAACAAGTGCCTCTTCAGGCTGAATGAGGGCCCCTCAGGCCGACAGAAAGCCCCTCAGGCCGACAGAAGGCCCATCAGGCCGACAGAATGCCCCTCAGGCCGACAGAATGTCTCCTCACGCCGACAGAGGGCCTCTCACACCAACAGAAGGCCCCCTCAGGCCAACAGAGAGCCCCTCAGGGCGTCGATAGAGGACCCCTAAGGGAGACAGAGGGACCCGCAGGCAGTCAGCGGTTCCCTCAGGCCGACATAGGGCCTATCAGGCCGACCGAGGGTCCCTTCAGGCTGAACAAGTGCCCCTCAGGCTGATAGAGGGTCCCTTAGGCTGACAGTAGGCCCCTCAGGCTGTCAGAGGGCCCCATCAGGATGTCAGAGGGTCCATCAAGCCGGCAGAGGGTCCTTCAGGCCGACAGACGGTATCTAAGGCCGACAGAGGGCCTCTCAGGCCGACCGAGCCCCCCCCCCCGGGCGACAGAGCGCCCTCAAGCCGACAGAGGAACCTCTATGCCCAACAGAGGGCTCCTGAGGCCAACAGAGGTCCCCTCGAGCCGACAGAGGACCCCCTCAGGCCGACAGAGAGCCCATGAGACCGACAGAGGGGTCCCTGAGACCAGTGGCGGTCGGAAGTGAGGGGGGGGCAATCCCCCCTCCCCAAAAACCTATGAAGGGACCACCATATATTTTGACCCCCCCCCCCCTCCCCAAGTCAATTGGAGCCCAGAAGGGCCCGAAGAGCCAGCCTGGGTTTCGGGTCAGAGTGGGCCCTCTGAAGGTCCGAGAGGGCCCTCTCGAGGCTAGGGTGAGCCCCCTGGAGACCGGAGTGGGCCCTCTAGAGGTCGGAGTAGGCCCTATGGATGGAGGACAGGGGGCCCTCTGGAGGCCACAGTAGGTCCTCTGGAGGCCACAGTGGGCCCTCTGGAGGTCAGAGTGGCCCCTGGAATCCAGGTAGGATCCTTTGGAATCCAGGGGCCCTATGGTTCTGAGTGTGAGCCATCTCAAGGTCAGAGTGGTGGTCCTTCTGGAGGCCCTCTGAGTGGGCCCTCTGTACGCGAGGGTTCATTGATATCCAGAGGGGTCCTATGGAGGCTGGAGACTGGAGAGGGCCCTATGAAGGCCAGAGTGGCACACGGGAGGCCGAGGAGGGCCATCTGGAGCTCAGAGTTGGCCCTCTGGAGGCTGAAGTGGATCTGGAGGTGGAGGCAGCAGTGGGTCCTCTGGAGGTGGAGGTCGGAGTAGGCCCTCTGGAGGTCAGAGTATGCCTTCTGGAGGTCGCATGAGCCCTCTGGAAGCCGGAGGGGGCCCTCTGGAGGTCATAATGCGCCCTCTGAAAGCGAGAGTGCCCGTCGTGAAACCAGAGGGACCCTCTGCAGGCCAGAGTGGGTCATTTGAAGGTCAAAGTGGGCCCACTGTAAGCCAGAGGGGGTCAATTATTATCCAGGGGACGCTCTGGATGCCAGAGTGGGACCTAAGGAAAAAGGGGCCCACTGGTATCCAGAAGGGTCATCGGAAATCCAGAGTGGGCCCTCGGGAGGTCATAGTGAGCCTCTGTAAGTCAGAGGGGGCCAATGGTATCCAGTAGGGCCTTCTGAAGGTCAAAGTGGGCCATATGGAGGCCAGGTGGGCCCTCTGGAGGTCTGAGTGGGCCCTCTGAGGAAGGAGAGAGACTTCTGAAGGTGGCGGAGGCCCGATTGGGCACTCTGGAGGTCAGCGTGATCTCGGGAAGCTAGGAAGAAACGAAAAAAAAACGAAAGCTCTTAAAATTCGTTAGGGGAGGTATCCTCACATTTTAGCCCATATAACAAACAGTTTAGGCTTAGTTTAGGCCCAAAGTCCGATCGCGAAAAAAAATATTAAACTATTCCCCGTGCCCAGTTCCAGAAAGATAAAAATTATCAGAGTTGTACCCATTGACGTTCAAGGTCAAATTAAAGGTCAAACGACGGGGAACGCTGTAGCGTCAAAAGTTACCGTTCGATCTGCGATTCGTGATTCGTGATCAGCGTTTGGAACTTGGTCATATAGCACAGTTTGATCGAAATATAAATTATCCGGTATCTGCATGTAACAGATTGATATATGCCAGATCCGCATGTAGACCCGTTATAGCGATTTAACGGGAAAAGTGTCATATGTGCCGGCGAACGGACTTCAGATTTGTGATCAGCATATGAGACTTGGTCATATAGCACAGTTTGAGCGAAATCTGAATTGTCCGGTATCTGCATGCGAATCCGTTATAACGGGTTAACGGGAAAGTTTCATATGTGCCGGCGAACGGACTTCAGATTCGTGATCAGCGTATGAAACTTGTTCATATAGCACAGTTTGAGCGAAATCTGAATTGTCCGGTATCCGCATGGGAATCAGTAATAACGGGTTAACGGGAAACGTTTCATATGTGCCGGCAAACGGACTTCAGATTCGTGATCAGCGTATTAAACTTGGTCATATAGCACAGTTTGAGCGAAATCTGAATTGTCCGGTATCTGAATGCGAATGCGTTATAACAGGTGAACGGGAAAAGTTTCATATGTGCCGGCGAACGGACGTCAGATTCGTGATCAGCGCATGCAACGTGGTCATATAGCACAGTTTAAGCGAAATCTGAATTGTCCGGTATCAGCATGCAACAGATTGATTTATGCCAAATCCGCATGTAGGCCCGTTATAGCGATTTAACGGGAAAAGTTGCATATGTGCCGACGAACGGACTTCAGATTCGTGATCAGCGTATGAAACTTGTTCATATAGCGCAGTTTGAGCGAAATCTGAATTGTCCGGTATCCGCATGGGAATCCGTAATCACGGGTTAACGGGAAAGTTTCATATGTGCCCACGAACGGACTTCAGATTCGTGATCAGCGTATGAAACTTGTTCATATAGCACAGTTTGAGCGAAATCTGAATTGTCCGGTATCTGCATGCGAATCCGTTATAACGGTTTAACGGGAAAAGTTTTATATGTGCCGGCGAACGGACTTCAGATTCGTGATAGCGTATGAAACTTGTTCATATAGCACAGTTTGAGCGAAATCTGAATTGTCCGGTATCTGCATGCGAATCCGTTATAACGGTTTAACGGGAAGAGTTTTATATGTGCCGGCGAACGGACTTTAGATTCGTGATCAGCGTATGAAACTTGTTCATATAGCACAGTTTGAGCGAAATCTGAATTGTCCGGTATCTGCATGCGAATCCGTTATAACGGGTTAACGGGAAAAGTGTTATATGTGCCGGCGAACGGACTTCAGATTCGTGATCAGCGTATGAAACTTGTTCATATAGCACAGTTTGAGCGAAATCTGAATTGTCCGGTATCCGCATGGGAATCCGTAATAACGGGTTAACGGGAAAAGTCTCATATGTGCCTGCCGGCAAACGGACTTCAGATTCGTGATCAGCGTAAGAAACTTGTTCAGATAGCACAGTTTGAGCGAAATCTGAATTGTCCGGTATCTGCATGCGAATCCGTTATAACGGGTTAACGGGAAAAGTTTCATATGTGCCGGCGAACGGACTTCAGATTCGTGATCAGCGTGTGGAACTTGTTCATATAGCACAGTTTGAGCGAAATATGAATTGTCCGGTATCCGCATGGGAATCCGTAATAACGGGTTAGCGGGAAAAGTTTCATATGTGCCGGCAAACGGACTTCAGATTCGTGATCAGCGTATGAAACTTGTTCAGATAGCATAGTTTGAGCGAAATCTGAATTGTCCGGTATCTGCATGCGAATCCGTTATAACGGGTTAACGGGAAAAGTTTCATATGTGCCGGCGAACGGACTTCAGATTCGTGATCAGCGTATGAAACTTGTTCATATAGCATAGTTTGAGCGAAATCTGAATTGTCCGGTATCCGCATGGGAATACGTAATAACGGGTTAACGGGAAAAGTTTTATATGTGCCGGCGAACGGACTTCAGATTCGTGATCAGCGTATGAAACTTGTTCATATAGCACAGTTTGAGCGAAATCTGAATTGTCCGGTATCTGCATGCGAATCCGTTATAACGGTTTAACGGGAAAAGTTTGATATGTGCCGGCGAACGGACTTCAGATTCGTGATCAGCGTATGAAACTTGTTCATATAGCATAGTTTGAGCGAAATCTGAATTGTCTGGTATCCGCATGGGAATCCGTTATAACGGGTTAACGGGAAAAGTTTCATATGTGCCGGCGAACGGACTTCAGATTCGTGATCAGCGTATGGAACTTGTTCATATAGCACAGTTTGAGCGAAATCTGAATTGTCCGGTATCCGCATGGGAACCCGTAATAACGGGTTAACGGGATTTTTTATATGTGCCGGCGAACAGACTTCAGATTCGTGATCAGCGTATGAAACTTGTTCATATAGCATAGTTTGAGCGAAATCTGAATTGTCCGGTATCCGCATGGGAATCCGTAATAACGGGTTAACGGGAAAAGTTTTATATGTGCCGGCGAACGGACTTTAGATTCGTGATCAACGTATGAAACTTGTTCATATAGCACAGTTTGAGCGAAATCTGAATTGTCCGGTATCTGCATGCGAATCCGTTATAACGGTTTAACGGGAAAAGTTGTATATGTGCCGGCGAACGGACTTCAGATTCGTGATCAGCGTATGAAACTTGTTCATAAAGCACAGATTGAGCGAAATCTGAATTGTCCGGTATCTGCATGCGAATCCGTTATAACGGGTTAACGGGAAAAGTTTTATATGTGCCGGCGAACGGACTTCAGATTCGTGATCAGCGTAAGAAACTTGTTCATATAGCACAGTTTGAGCGAAATCTGAATTGTCCGGTATCCGCATGATAATCCGTAATAACGGGTTAACGGGAAACGTTTCATATGTGCCGGCGAACGGACTTCAGATTCGTGATCAGCGTATGAAACTTGTTCAGATAGCATAGTTTGAGCGAAATCTGAATTGTCCGGTATCTGCATGCGAATCCGTTATAACGGGTTAACGGGAAAAGTTTCATATGTGCCGGCGAAAGGACTTCAGATTCGTGATCAGCGTATGAAACTTGTTCATATAGCATCGTTTGAGCGAAATCTGAATTGTCCGGTATCCGAATGGGAATCCGTAATAACGGGTTAACGGGAAAAGTTTTATATGTGCCGGCGAACGGATTTAAGATTCGTGATCAGCGTATGAAACTTGTTCTTATAGCACAGTTTGAGCGAAATCTGAATTGTCCGGTATCTGCATTCGAATCCGTTATAACGGTTTAACGGGAAAAGTTTGATATGTGCCGGCGAACGGACTTCAGATTCGTGATCAGCGTATGAAACTTGTTCATATAGCATAGTTTGAGCGAAATCTGAATTGTCCGGTATCCGCATGGGAATCCGTTATAACGGGTTAACAGGAAAAGTTTCATATGTGCCGGCGAACGGACTTCAAATTCGTGATCAGCGTATGGAACTTGTTCATATAGCACAGTTTGAGCGAAATCTGAATTGTCCGGTATCCGCATGGGAATCCGTAATAACTGGTTAACGGGATTGTTTTATATGTGCCGGCGAACAGACTTCAGATTCGTGATCAGCGCATGAAACTTGTCCATATAGCATAGTTTGAGCGAAATCTGAATTGTCCGGTATCCGCATGGGAATGCGTAATAACGGGTTAACGGGAAAAGTTTTATATGTGCCGGCGAACGGACTTCAGATTCGTGATCAGCGTATGAAACTTGTTCATATAGCACAGTTTGAGCGAAATCTGAATTGTCCGGTATCTGCATGCGAATCCGTTATAACGGTTTAACGGGAAAAGTTTGATATGTGCCGGCGAACGGACTTCAGATTCGTGATCAGCTTATGAAACTTGTTCATATAGCATAGTTTGAGCGAAATCTGAATTGTCCGGTATCCGCATGGGAATCCGTTATAACGGTTTAACGGGAAAAGTTTGATATGTGCCGGCGAACGGACTTCAGATTCGTGATCAGCGTATGGAACTTGTTCATATAGCACAGTTTGAACGAAATCTGAATTGTCCGGTATCCGCATGGGAATCCGTAATAACGGGTTAACGGGATTTTTTTATATGTGCCGGCGAACAGACTTCAGATTCGTGATCAGTGTATGAAACTTGCTCATATAACATAGTTTGAGCGAAATCTGAATTGTCCGGTATCCGCATGGGAATCCGTTATAACGGGTGAACGGGAAAAGTCTCATATGTGCCGGCAAAGGGACTTCAGATTCGTGATCAGCGTAAGAAACTTGTTCAGATAGCACAGTTTGAGCGAAATCTGAATTGTCCGGTATCTGCATGCGAATCCGTTATAACGGATTAACGGGAAAAGTTCCATATGTGCCGGCGAACGGACTTCAGTTTCGTGATAAGCGTGTGGAACTTGTTCATATAGCACAGTTTGAGCGAAATCTGAATTGTCCGGTATCCGCATGGGAATCCGTAATAACGGGTTAGCGGGAAAAGTTTCATATGTGCCGGCGAACGGACTTCAGATTCGTGATCAGCGTATGAAACTTGTTCAGATAGCATAGTTTGAGCAAAATCTGAATTGTCCGGTATCTGCATGCGAATCCGTTATAACGGGTTAACGGGAAAAGTTTCATATGTGCCGGCGAACGGACTTCAGATTCGTGATCAGCGTATGAAACTTGTTCATATAGCATAGTTTGAGCGAAATCTGAATTGTCCGGTATCCGCATGGGAATCCGTAATAACGGGTTAACGGGAAAAGTTTTATATGTGCCGGCGAACGGATTTCAGATTCGTGATCAGCGTATGAAACTTGTTCATATAGCACAGTTTGAGCGAAATCTGAATTGTCCGGTATCTGCATGCGAATCCGTTATAACGGTTTGACGGGAAAAGTTTTATATGTGCCGGCGAACGGACTTCAGATTCGTGATCAGTGTATGAAACTTGTTCATATAGCATAGTTTGAGCGAAATCTGAATTGTCCGGTATCCGCATGGGAATCCGTTATAACGGGTTAACGGGAAAAGTTTCATATGTGCCGGCGAACGGACTTCAGATTCGTGATCAGCGTATGGAACTTGTTCATATAGCACAGTTTGAGCGAAATCTGAATTGTCCGGTATCCGCATGGGAATCCGTAATAACGGGTTAACGGGATTTTTTTATATGTGCCGGCGAACAGACTTCAGATTCGTGATCAGCGTATGAAACTTGTTCATATAGCATAGTTTGAGCGAAATCTGAATTGTCCGGTATCCGCATGGGAATCCGTAATAACGGGTTAACGGGAAAAGTTTTATATGTGCCGGCGAACGGACTTCAGATTCGTGATCAGCGTATGAAACTTGTTCATATAGCACAGTTTGAGCGAAATCTGAATTGTCCGGTATCTGCATGCGAATCCGTTATAACGGTTTAACGGGAAGAGTTTTATATGTGCCGGCGAACGGACTTTAGATTCGTGATCAGCGTATGAAACTTGTTCATATAGCACAGTTTGAGCGAAATCTGAATTGTCCGGTATCTGCATGCGAATCCGTTATAACGGGTTAACAGGAAAAGTGTTATATGTGCCGGCGAACGAACTTCAGATTCGTGATCAGCGTATGAAACTTGTTCATATAGCACAGTTTGAGCGAAATCTGAATTGTCCGGTATCCGCATGGGAATCCGTAATAACGGGTTAACGGGAAAAGTCTCATATGTGCCTGCCGGCAAACGGACTTCAGATTCGTGATCAGCGTAAGAAACTTGTTCAGATAGCACAGTTTAAGCGAAATCTGAATTGTCCGGTATCTGCATGCGAATCCGTTATAACGGGTTAACGGGAAAAGTTTCATATGTGCAGGCGAACGGACTTAAGATTCGTGATCAGCGTGTGGAACTTGTTCATATAGCACAGTTTGAGCGAAATCTGAATTGTCCGGTATCCGCATGGGAATCCGTAATAACGGGTTAGCGGGAAAAGTTTCATATGTGCCGGCGAACGGACTTTAGATTCGTGATCAGCGTATGAAACTTGTTCATATAGCACAGTTTGAGCGAAATCTGAATTGTCCGGTATCTGCATGCGAATCCGTTATAACGGGTTAACGGGAAAAGTGTTATATGTGCCGGCGAACGGACTTCAGATTCGTGATCAGCGTATGAAACTTGTTCATATAGCACAGTTTGAGCGAAATCTGAATTGTCCGGTATCCGCATGGGAATCCGTAATAACGGGTTAACGGGAAAAGTCTCATATGTGCCTGCCGGCAAACGGACTTCAGATTCGTGATCAGCGTAAGAAACTTGTTCAGATAGCACAGTTTGAGCGAAATCTGAATTGTCCGGTATCTGCATGCGAATCCGTTATAACGGGTTAACGGGAAAAGTTTCATATGTGCCGGCGAACGGACTTCAGATTCGTGATCAGCGTGTGGAACTTGTTCATATAGCACAGTTTGAGCGAAATATGAATTGTCCGGTATCCGCATGGGAATCCGTAATAACGGGTTAGCGGGAAAAGTTTCATATGTGCCGGCAAACGGACTTCAGATTCGTGATCAGCGTATGAAACTTGTTCAGATAGCATAGTTTGAGCGAAATCTGAATTGTCCGGTATCTGCATGCGAATCCGTTATAACGGGTTAACGGGAAAAGTTTCATATGTGCCGGCGAACGGACTTCAGATTCGTGATCAGCGTATGAAACTTGTTCATATAGCATAGTTTGAGCGAAATCTGAATTGTCCGGTATCCGCATGGGAATACGTAATAACGGGTTAACGGGAAAAGTTTTATATGTGCCGGCGAACGGACTTCAGATTCGTGATCAGCGTATGAAACTTGTTCATATAGCACAGTTTGAGCGAAATCTGAATTGTCCGGTATCTGCATGCGAATCCGTTATAACGGTTTAACGGGAAAAGTTTGATATGTGCCGGCGAACGGACTTCAGATTCGTGATCAGCGTATGAAACTTGTTCATATAGCATAGTTTGAGCGAAATCTGAATTGTCTGGTATCCGCATGGGAATCCGTTATAACGGGTTAACGGGAAAAGTTTCATATGTGCCGGCGAACGGACTTCAGATTCGTGATCAGCGTATGGAACTTGTTCATATAGCACAGTTTGAGCGAAATCTGAATTGTCCGGTATCCGCATGGGAACCCGTAATAACGGGTTAACGGGATTTTTTATATGTGCCGGCGAACAGACTTCAGATTCGTGATCAGCGTATGAAACTTGTTCATATAGCATAGTTTGAGCGAAATCTGAATTGTCCGGTATCCGCATGGGAATCCGTAATAACGGGTTAACGGGAAAAGTTTTATATGTGCCGGCGAACGGACTTTAGATTCGTGATCAACGTATGAAACTTGTTCATATAGCACAGTTTGAGCGAAATCTGAATTGTCCGGTATCTGCATGCGAATCCGTTATAACGGTTTAACGGGAAAAGTTGTATATGTGCCGGCGAACGGACTTCAGATTCGTGATCAGCGTATGAAACTTGTTCATAAAGCACAGATTGAGCGAAATCTGAATTGTCCGGTATCTGCATGCGAATCCGTTATAACGGGTTAACGGGAAAAGTTTTATATGTGCCGGCGAACGGACTTCAGATTCGTGATCAGCGTAAGAAACTTGTTCATATAGCACAGTTTGAGCGAAATCTGAATTGTCCGGTATCCGCATGATAATCCGTAATAACGGGTTAACGGGAAACGTTTCATATGTGCCGGCGAACGGACTTCAGATTCGTGATCAGCGTATGAAACTTGTTCAGATAGCATAGTTTGAGCGAAATCTGAATTGTCCGGTATCTGCATGCGAATCCGTTATAACGGGTTAACGGGAAAAGTTTCATATGTGCCGGCGAAAGGACTTCAGATTCGTGATCAGCGTATGAAACTTGTTCATATAGCATCGTTTGAGCGAAATCTGAATTGTCCGGTATCCGCATGGGAATCCGTAATAACGGGTTAACGGGAAAAGTTTTATATGTGCCGGCGAACGGATTTAAGATTCGTGATCAGCGTATGAAACTTGTTCATATAGCACAGTTTGAGCGAAATCTGAATTGTCCGGTATCTGCATTCGAATCCGTTATAACGGTTTAACGGGAAAAGTTTGATATGTGCCGGCGAACGGACTTCAGATTCGTGATCAGCGTATGAAACTTGTTCATATAGCATAGTTTGAGCGAAATCTGAATTGTCCGGTATCCGCATGGGAATCCGTTATAACGGGTTAACAGGAAAAGTTTCATATGTGCCGGCGAACGGACTTCAAATTCGTGATCAGCGTATGGAACTTGTTCATATAGCACAGTTTGAGCGAAATCTGAATTGTCCGGTATCCGCATGGGAATCCGTAATAACTGGTTAACGGGATTGTTTTATATGTGCCGGCGAACAGACTTCAGATTCGTGATCAGCGCATGAAACTTGTCCATATAGCATAGTTTGAGCGAAATCTGAATTGTCCGGTATCCGCATGGGAATGCGTAATAACGGGTTAACGGGAAAAGTTTTATATGTGCCGGCGAACGGACTTCAGATTCGTGATCAGCGTATGAAACTTGTTCATATAGCACAGTTTGAGCGAAATCTGAATTGTCCGGTATCTGCATGCGAATCCGTTATAACGGTTTAACGGGAAAAGTTTGATATGTGCCGGCGAACGGACTTCAGATTCGTGATCAGCTTATGAAACTTGTTCATATAGCATAGTTTGAGCGAAATCTGAATTGTCCGGTATCCGCATGGGAATCCGTTATAACGGTTTAACGGGAAAAGTTTGATATGTGCCGGCGAACGGACTTCAGATTCGTGATCAGCGTATGGAACTTGTTCATATAGCACAGTTTGAACGAAATCTGAATTGTCCGGTATCCGCATGGGAATCCGTAATAACGGGTTAACGGGATTTTTTTATATGTGCCGGCGAACAGACTTCAGATTCGTGATCAGTGTATGAAACTTGCTCATATAACATAGTTTGAGCGAAATCTGAATTGTCCGGTATCCGCATGGGAATCCGTTATAACGGGTGAACGGGAAAAGTCTCATATGTGCCGGCAAAGGGACTTCAGATTCGTGATCAGCGTAAGAAACTTGTTCAGATAGCACAGTTTGAGCGAAATCTGAATTGTCCGGTATCTGCATGCGAATCCGTTATAACGGATTAACGGGAAAAGTTCCATATGTGCCGGCGAACGGACTTCAGTTTCGTGATAAGCGTGTGGAACTTGTTCATATAGCACAGTTTGAGCGAAATCTGAATTGTCCGGTATCCGCATGGGAATCCGTAATAACGGGTTAGCGGGAAAAGTTTCATATGTGCCGGCGAACGGACTTCAGATTCGTGATCAGCGTATGAAACTTGTTCAGATAGCATAGTTTGAGCAAAATCTGAATTGTCCGGTATCTGAATGCGAATCCGTTATAACGGGTTAACGGGAAAAGTTTCATATGTGCCGGCGAACGGACTTCAGATTCGTGATCAGCGTATGAAACTTGTTCATATAGCATAGTTTGAGCGAAATCTGAATTGTCCGGTATCCGCATGGGAATCCGTAATAACGGGTTAACGGGAAAAGTTTTATATGTGCCGGCGAACGGATTTCAGATTCGTGATCAGCGTATGAAACTTGTTCATATAGCACAGTTTGAGCGAAATCTGAATTGTCCGGTATCTGCATGCGAATCCGTTATAACGGTTTGACGGGAAAAGTTTTATATGTGCCGGCGAACGGACTTCAGATTCGTGATCAGTGTATGAAACTTGTTCATATAGCATAGTTTGAGCGAAATCTGAATTGTCCGGTATCCGCATGGGAATCCGTTATAACGGGTTAACGGGAAAAGTTTCATATGTGCCGGCGAACGGACTTCAGATTCGTGATCAGCGTATGGAACTTGTTCATATAGCACAGTTTGAGCGAAATCTGAATTGTCCGGTATCCGCATGGGAATCCGTAATAACGGGTTAACGGGATTTTTTTATATGTGCCGGCGAACAGACTTCAGATTCGTGATCAGCGTATGAAACTTGTTCATATAGCATAGTTTGAGCGAAATCTGAATTGTCCGGTATCCGCATGGGAATCCGTAATAACGGGTTAACGGGAAAAGTTTTATATGTGCCGGCGAACGGACTTCAGATTCGTGATCAGCGTATGAAACTTGTTCATATAGCACAGTTTGAGCGAAATCTGAATTGTCCGGTATCTGCATGCGAATCCGTTATAACGGTTTAACGGGAAGAGTTTTATATGTGCCGGCGAACGGACTTTAGATTCGTGATCAGCGTATGAAACTTGTTCATATAGCACAGTTTGAGCGAAATCTGAATTGTCCGGTATCTGCATGCGAATCCGTTATAACGGGTTAACAGGAAAAGTGTTATATGTGCCGGCGAACGAACTTCAGATTCGTGATCAGCGTATGAAACTTGTTCATATAGCACAGTTTGAGCGAAATCTGAATTGTCCGGTATCCGCATGGGAATCCGTAATAACGGGTTAACGGGAAAAGTCTCATATGTGCCTGCCGGCAAACGGACTTCAGATTCGTGATCAGCGTAAGAAACTTGTTCAGATAGCACAGTTTAAGCGAAATCTGAATTGTCCGGTATCTGCATGCGAATCCGTTATAACGGGTTAACGGGAAAAGTTTCATATGTGCAGGCGAACGGACTTAAGATTCGTGATCAGCGTGTGGAACTTGTTCATATAGCACAGTTTGAGCGAAATCTGAATTGTCCGGTATCCGCATGGGAATCCGTAATAACGGGTTAGCGGGAAAAGTTTCATATGTGCCGGCGAACGGACTTCAGATTCGTGATCAGCGTATGAAACTTGTTGAGATAGCATAGTTTGAGCGACATCTGAATTGTCCGGTATCTGCATGCGAATCCGTTATAACGGGTTAACGGGAAAAGTTTCATATGTGCCGGCGAACGGACTTCAGATTCGTGATCAGCGTATGAAACTTGTTCATATAGCATAGTTTGAGCGAAATCTGAATTGTCCGGTATCCGCATGGGAATCCGTAATAACGGGTTAACGGGAAAAGTTTTATATGTGCCGGCAAACGGACTTCAGATTCGTGATCAGCGTATGAAACTTGTTCATATAGCACAGTTTGAGCGAAATCTGAATTGTCCGGTATCTGCATGCGAATCCGTTATAACGGTTTAACGGGAAAAGTTTGATATGTGCCGGCGAACGGACTTCAGATTCGTGATCAGCGTATGAAACTTGTTCATATAGCATAGTTTGAGCGAAATCTGAATTGTCCGGTATCCGCATGGGAATCCGTTATAACGGGTTAACGGGAAAAGTTTCATATGTACCGGCGAACGGACTTCAGATTCGTGATTAGCGTATGGAACTTGTTCATATAGCACAGTTTGAGCGAAATCTGAATTGTCCGGTATCCGCATGGGAATCCGTAATAACGGGTTAACGGGATTTTTTTTTATATGTGCCGGCGAACAGACTTCAGATTCGTGATCAGCGTATGAAACTTGTTCATATAGCATAGTTTGAGCGAAATCTGAATTGTCCGGTATCCGCATGGGAATCCGTAATAACGGGTTAACGGGAAAAGTTTTATATGTGCCGGCGAACGGACTTTAGATTCGTGATCAACGTATGAAACTTGTTCATATAGCACAGTTTGAGCGAAATCTGAATTGTCCGGTATCTGCATGCGAATCCGTTATAACGGTTAAACGGGATTTTTTTTTTATATGTGCCGGCGAACGGACTTCAGATTCGTGATCAGCGTATGAAACTTGTTCATATAGCACAGATTGAGCGAAATCTGAATTGTCCGGTATCTGCATGTGAATCCGTTATAACGGGTTAACGGGAAAAGTTTTATATGTGCCGGCGAACGGACTTCAGATTCGTGATCAGCGTATGAAACTTGTTCAAATAGCACAGTTTGAGCGAAATCTGAATTGTCCGGTATCCGCATGGGAATCCGTAATAACGGGTTAACGGGAAACGTTTCATATGTGCCGGCGAACGGACTTCAGATTCGTGATCAGCGTATGAAACTTGTTCAGATAGCATAGTTTGAGCGAAATCTGAATTGTCCGGTATCTGCGTGCGAATCCGTTATAACGGGTTAACGGGAAAAGTTTCATATGTGCCGGCGAACGGACTTCAGATTCGTGATCATCGTATGAAACTTGTTCATATAGCATCGTTTGAGCGAAATCTGAATTGTCCGGTATCCGCATGGGAATCCGTAATAACGGGTTAACGGGAAAAGTTGTATATGTGCCGGCGAACGGACTTCAGATTCGTGATCAGCGTATGAAACTTGTTCATATAGCACAGTTTGAGCGAAATCTGAATTGTCCGGTATCTGCATGCGAATCCGTTATAACGGTTTAACGGGAAAAGTTTGATATGTGCCGGCAAACGGACTTCAGATTCGTGATCAGCGTATGAAACTTGTTCATATAGCATAGTTTGAGCGAAATCTGAATTGTCCGGTATCCGCATGGGAATCCGTTATAACGGGTTAACGGGGAAAGTTTCATATGTGCCGGCGAACGGACTTCAGATTCGTGATCAGCGTATGGAACTTGTTCATATAGCACAGTTTGAGCGAAATCTGAATTGTCCGGTATCCGCATGGGAATCCGTAATAACGGGTTAACGGGAAAAGTTTTATATGTGCCGGCGAACGGATTTAAGATTCGTGATCAGCGTATGAAACTTGTTCATATAGCACAGTTTGAGCGAAATCTGAATTGTCCTGTATCTGCATTCGAATCCGTTATAACGGTTTAACGGGAAAAGTTTGATATGTGCCGGCGAACGGACTTCAGATTCGTGATCAGCGTATGAAACTTGTTCATATAGCATAGTTTGAGCGAAATCTGAATTGTCCGGTATCCGCATGGGAATCCGTTATAACGGGTTAACAGGAAAAGTTTCATATGTGCCGGCGAACGGACTTCAAATTCGTGATCAGCGTATGGAACTTGTTCATATAGCACAGTTTGAGCGAAATCTGAATTGTCCGGTATCCGCATGGGAATCCGTAATAACTGGTTAACGGGATTATTTTATATGTGCCGGCGAACAGACTTCAGATTCGTGATCAGCGCATGAAACTTGTCCATATAGCATAGTTTGAGCGAAATCTGAATTGTCCGGTATCCGCATGGG
Organism: Chirona hameri; assembly: GCA_036785665.1. NCBI lineage: Eukaryota > Metazoa > Arthropoda > Thecostraca > Balanomorpha > Balanidae > Chirona > Chirona hameri. Next base: position 102,132 of record JAXIVJ010000952.1, on the reverse strand, counting down.
AATGCGTAATAACGGGTTAACGGGAAAAGTTTTATATGTGCCGGCGAACGGACTTCAGATTCGTGATCAGCGTATGAAACTTGTTCATATAGCACAGTTTGAGCGAAATCTGAATTGTCCGGTATCTGCATGCGAATCCGTTATAACGGTTTAACGGGAAAAGTTTGATATGTGCCGGCGAACGGACTTCAGATTCGTGATCAGCTTATGAAACTTGTTCATATAGCATAGTTTGAGCGAAATCTGAATTGTCCGGTATCCGCATGGGAATCCGTTATAACGGTTTAACGGGAAAAGTTTGATATGTGCCGGCGAACGGACTTCAGATTCGTGATCAGCGTATGGAACTTGTTCATATAGCACAGTTTGAACGAAATCTGAATTGTCCGGTATCCGCATGGGAATCCGTAATAACGGGTTAACGGGATTTTTTTATATGTGCCGGCGAACAGACTTCAGATTCGTGATCAGTGTATGAAACTTGCTCATATAACATAGTTTGAGCGAAATCTGAATTGTCCGGTATCCGCATGGGAATCCGTTATAACGGGTGAACGGGAAAAGTCTCATATGTGCCGGCAAAGGGACTTCAGATTCGTGATCAGCGTAAGAAACTTGTTCAGATAGCACAGTTTGAGCGAAATCTGAATTGTCCGGTATCTGCATGCGAATCCGTTATAACGGATTAACGGGAAAAGTTCCATATGTGCCGGCGAACGGACTTCAGTTTCGTGATAAGCGTGTGGAACTTGTTCATATAGCACAGTTTGAGCGAAATCTGAATTGTCCGGTATCCGCATGGGAATCCGTAATAACGGGTTAGCGGGAAAAGTTTCATATGTGCCGGCGAACGGACTTCAGATTCGTGATCAGCGTATGAAACTTGTTCAGATAGCATAGTTTGAGCGAAATCTGAATTGTCCGGTATCCGCATGGGAATCCGTAATAACGGGTTAACGGGAAAAGTTTTATATGTGCCGGCGAACGGATTTCAGATTCGTGATCAGCGTATGAAACTTGTTCATATAGCACAGTTTGAGCGAAATCTGAATTGTCCGGTATCTGCATGCGAATCCGTTATAACGGTTTGACGGGAAAAGTTTTATATGTGCCGGCGAACGGACTTCAGATTCGTGATCAGTGTATGAAACTTGTTCATATAGCATAGTTTGAGCGAAATCTGAATTGTCCGGTATCCGCATGGGAATCCGTTATAACGGGTTAACGGGAAAAGTTTCATATGTGCCGGCGAACGGACTTCAGATTCGTGATCAGCGTATGGAACTTGTTCATATAGCACAGTTTGAGCGAAATCTGAATTGTCCGGTATCCGCATGGGAATCCGTAATAACGGGTTAACGGGATTTTTTTATATGTGCCGGCGAACAGACTTCAGATTCGTGATCAGCGTATGAAACTTGTTCATATAGCATAGTTTGAGCGAAATCTGAATTGTCCGGTATCCGCATGGGAATCCGTAATAACGGGTTAACGGGAAAAGTTTTATATGTGCCGGCGAACGGACTTCAGATTCGTGATCAGCGTATGAAACTTGTTCATATAGCACAGTTTGAGCGAAATCTGAATTGTCCGGTATCTGCATGCGAATCCGTTATAACGGTTTAACGGGAAGAGTTTTATATGTGCCGGCGAACGGACTTTAGATTCGTGATCAGCGTATGAAACTTGTTCATATAGCACAGTTTGAGCGAAATCTGAATTGTCCGGTATCTGCATGCGAATCCGTTATAACGGGTTAACAGGAAAAGTGTTATATGTGCCGGCGAACGAACTTCAGATTCGTGATCAGCGTATGAAACTTGTTCATATAGCACAGTTTGAGCGAAATCTGAATTGTCCGGTATCCGCATGGGAATCCGTAATAACGGGTTAACGGGAAAAGTCTCATATGTGCCTGCCGGCAAACGGACTTCAGATTCGTGATCAGCGTAAGAAACTTGTTCAGATAGCACAGTTTAAGCGAAATCTGAATTGTCCGGTATCTGCATGCGAATCCGTTATAACGGGTTAACGGGAAAAGTTTCATATGTGCAGGCGAACGGACTTAAGATTCGTGATCAGCGTGTGGAACTTGTTCATATAGCACAGTTTGAGCGAAATCTGAATTGTCCGGTATCCGCATGGGAATCCGTAATAACGGGTTAGCGGGAAAAGTTTCATATGTGCCGGCGAACGGACTTCAGATTCGTGATCAGCGTATGAAACTTGTTGAGATAGCATAGTTTGAGCGACATCTGAATTGTCCGGTATCTGCATGCGAATCCGTTATAACGGGTTAACGGGAAAAGTTTCATATGTGCCGGCGAACGGACTTCAGATTCGTGATCAGCGTATGAAACTTGTTCATATAGCATAGTTTGAGCGAAATCTGAATTGTCCGGTATCCGCATGGGAATCCGTAATAACGGGTTAACGGGAAAAGTTTTATATGTGCCGGCAAACGGACTTCAGATTCGTGATCAGCGTATGAAACTTGTTCATATAGCACAGTTTGAGCGAAATCTGAATTGTCCGGTATCTGCATGCGAATCCGTTATAACGGTTTAACGGGAAAAGTTTGATATGTGCCGGCGAACGGACTTCAGATTCGTGATCAGCGTATGAAACTTGTTCATATAGCATAGTTTGAGCGAAATCTGAATTGTCCGGTATCCGCATGGGAATCCGTTATAACGGGTTAACGGGAAAAGTTTCATATGTACCGGCGAACGGACTTCAGATTCGTGATTAGCGTATGGAACTTGTTCATATAGCACAGTTTGAGCGAAATCTGAATTGTCCGGTATCCGCATGGGAATCCGTAATAACGGGTTAACGGGATTTTTTTTTATATGTGCCGGCGAACAGACTTCAGATTCGTGATCAGCGTATGAAACTTGTTCATATAGCATAGTTTGAGCGAAATCTGAATTGTCCGGTATCCGCATGGGAATCCGTAATAACGGGTTAACGGGAAAAGTTTTATATGTGCCGGCGAACGGACTTTAGATTCGTGATCAACGTATGAAACTTGTTCATATAGCACAGTTTGAGCGAAATCTGAATTGTCCGGTATCTGCATGCGAATCCGTTATAACGGTTAAACGGGATTTTTTTTTTATATGTGCCGGCGAACGGACTTCAGATTCGTGATCAGCGTATGAAACTTGTTCATATAGCACAGATTGAGCGAAATCTGAATTGTCCGGTATCTGCATGTGAATCCGTTATAACGGGTTAACGGGAAAAGTTTTATATGTGCCGGCGAACGGACTTCAGATTCGTGATCAGCGTATGAAACTTGTTCATATAGCACAGTTTGAGCGAAATCTGAATTGTCCGGTATCCGCATGGGAATCCGTAATAACGGGTTAACGGGAAACGTTTCATATGTGCCGGCGAACGGACTTCAGATTCGTGATCAGCGTATGAAACTTGTTCAGATAGCATAGTTTGAGCGAAATCTGAATTGTCCGGTATCTGCGTGCGAATCCGTTATAACGGGTTAACGGGAAAAGTTTCATATGTGCCGGCGAACGGACTTCAGATTCGTGATCATCGTATGAAACTTGTTCATATAGCATCGTTTGAGCGAAATCTGAATTGTCCGGTATCCGCATGGGAATCCGTAATAACGGGTTAACGGGAAAAGTTGTATATGTGCCGGCGAACGGACTTCAGATTCGTGATCAGCGTATGAAACTTGTTCATATAGCACAGTTTGAGCGAAATCTGAATTGTCCGGTATCTGCATGCGAATCCGTTATAACGGTTTAACGGGAAAAGTTTGATATGTGCCGGCAAACGGACTTCAGATTCGTGATCAGCGTATGAAACTTGTTCATATAGCATAGTTTGAGCGAAATCTGAATTGTCCGGTATCCGCATGGGAATCCGTTATAACGGGTTAACGGGGAAAGTTTCATATGTGCCGGCGAACGGACTTCAGATTCGTGATCAGCGTATGGAACTTGTTCATATAGCACAGTTTGAGCGAAATCTGAATTGTCCGGTATCCGCATGGGAATCCGTAATAACGGGTTAACGGGAAAAGTTTTATATGTGCCGGCGAACGGACTTCAGATTCGTGATCAGCGTATGAAATTGGTTCATATAGCATAGTTTGAGCGAAATCTGAATTGTCCGGTATCCGCATGGGAATCCGTAATAACGGGTTAACGGGAAAAGTTTTATATGTGCCGGCGAACGGACTTCAGATTCGTGATCAGCGTATGAAACTTGTTAATATAGCACAGTTTGAGCGAAATCTGAATTGTCCGGTATCTGCATGCGAATCCGTTATAACGGCTTAACGGGAAAAGTGTTATATGTGCCGGCAAACAGACTTCAGATTCGTGATCAGCGTATGAAACTTGTTCATATAGCATAGTTTGAGCGAAATCTGAATTGTCCGGTATCCGCATGGGAATCCGTAATAACGGGTTAACGGGAAAAGTTTCATATGTGCCGGCCAACAGATTTCAGATTCGTGATCAGCGTATGATTCTTGGTCTATTGGCTTATTTTGAGCAATATCTGAATTGTCCGATATCTGCATTTTCCAGATGGATCATCGATCCGCATGCAAATATACGAACGTGGAATTGCATTAGACTTCCGTTTGAATTGTCTTCATTTTGTTTTGAGTTTTAGGCAAGGCCGTTTTAGGTGCATTCGGGAGAACTGCGTGGAGTAGGTGTACGAAAGGTCAAGGCTATATTGGTACTAATACAAGACCGCTGGTTACTGCTTCAAAATATATGGGTAAGCCTATTGTTATGGATGGATGATAGGTGACATGATCCCAAATTGTGTTTGTGCCAGGGTTTTAAAATAATTTGGTAAGGAAGCCCATTGGAGGGCAGACTGGTTATTGATACCTTACCTTACCTTACGGTCATCAGGTCTGAGAAAGGCCCAAAGGCCTGAGGTACCTGCTCTCATTGAGCTCTCTGGTTCCGTTCAGTTTCAACCCGTGTCCGGTATTTGATACCAGAGATGTGCCCAGTGGGCATCCAAATTGGCTTTGAAGGAGTTTACTGTGGGTGAGCAGACTACCTCAGCTGGAAGGTCATTCCAGTCATTGACGACCCGGACGGCAAAGGCTGACCTCACCATGCAGATCACGATTCATTTTGAATTGAATACCTGAATGATCCAATCACCGTTTGGTTCACAGAGACAATTTTGAGAATTGATTCTGGTATTGGTAGGGCAGGTGTCACACTTCTGTACACAACACTGTAGGTAGTGACAATGGTGGGCGGTGCTGCCGGCTTGATGACGTCATTGGAGGCCTGTTTACTACTTGATCAGATAATGGCTACAAGCGGTAGGTTTTCGTCCCGATTGGACTTAATGGCTACAAACAGTAGGTTTTGTCCCAATCGGAATTATTGGCTACAAGCGGTAGGTTTTGTCCCGATCGGACTTAATGGCGTGGTTAGGTTAGTTTAGGTTATGGTACCTAAACTAACCTAACCTAACCCCGCCGTTAAGTCAGATCGGGACAAAAACTTACCGCTTGTAGCCATTAATTCTGATCGGGACGAAACCTACCGCTTGTAGCCATTAAGTCTGATTGGGACAAAACCTACCACTCATAGCCATTAAGTCTGATTGAGTAGTAAACAGGCCTCCAATGACATCAAGCCGGCAGCAACGCCACTTGTTCAGGCTTGTCACACTGATACCAAAGCTATGACATCACCAATAATAACATAATAAAACCTGACCTAACCCTTACAGTGTTGTGTACAGAAGGGTGATGCCTGCCCTACCTTGATTCTTTCTGATTCAAAGAATCAAACGAATATTTTAATATATTCACGTTTTATTCAACATTTAAATATATATGTTGAATTTATGTCAAATCAATAAAATGGAAATATACATATATATGATTATTAAAACATTGTTACAGCAATAATATTTCATATAAATGACTAGCCACTGGGACTGCATTGTATTTGCACAATTTACCACGTTTTAAGAATCGTTAAATCTTTTGATTCAATCCCCCTTGATTCCATGTGGGTTTTGATTCAATCATGATTCATGAATCAAAAGATATGGTGGTGAATAAATTATTTTTTGCTTCAAGGAATTTTGATTGAACAATTCCAATTGATTCAATCAGTCAAATCAATAACCAGTCTGTTGGAGGGAAAATAGCTTGAACAGGGTACATTTAGCTATTGTGAACAGGAAATAATTACCTTTTTCCACAAATTTGAGTTATTACTTGAAATTGATAAGACGGGACGAAAATATATTGTACATTCATCACATTTTGCATATAAACATTCTGGTGAAACTTAGTAACACCTCCCCAGTTTGTTGTAGTCTGGAGGTCCCTAATAGAAGACGAAAGTATTATTACCAGTAAGACGCCGAAGTTGGTGATGAACGAGCGAGCGCGAAGAAAATGTATGGTGAATTTCAACTCCATCAGGCAAGTAGTTTCTGAGATACAAAAAGGGTGTGCACGTGCAGAAGCACCCCACCCCTGACTTGTGGGAAAGTGGCGGCTGAGAGGTCCCTAACCACGCACAAAATTTGAAGACAATCAGCTCAGCCGTTCCTGATATATATAATAGGGGTGTGCATGTGCACATGTGCAAAGGCACCCCACCCCTGACTTGTGGGAAAGTGGTGGCTGAGAGGTCCCTAACCACACCAAATTTGAACACAATCGGCTCAGCCATTCCTGCGATATAGAATAGGGGTGCGCACATGCAGAGGCACCCCATCCCTGACTTGTGGGAAAGCGGCGGCTAAGGGGTCCCTAACCACACACCAAATTTGAACACAATCGGCTCAGCCGTTCCTGAGATATAGAATAGGTGCACATGCGCACATGCAGAGGCACCCCGCCAATAACTTGTGGGAAAGTGGCGCCTGAGGGGTCCCTAACCACACACCAAATTTGAACACAATCGGCTCAGCCGTTGCGGAGTTATTGCGAGGAAACACCTTCCAACACCCCTCATGCGGCACGCGCCACGCGCAGTGGTAGTCACCCATGTGAGTCGGCACTGGTCTCAAACAGGGTAGGTTGGATGCGGCTGCTCAGCAAAGAAGCCCGCTTGTCAATCGGACGTGCGGTTGCAGAGATATTAGCTTGTCAAAAGCGTCGCCACAGGCCGGGTCGGGTCGGGCCGCTCATATTCAGATTTTCCCCATATACCACGGAAAGACGAGCGAGCGTGAAGCGCTCGCTCGTAATGACAGACAGAAAAGTACCAGTTATACCAAAGCTATGACTTCACCAATAGTAACATAATAGAATGTGACCTAACCCTTATGGCAATTGCCTACCGTCACAGGGACCCACTCGCATTCGCTCGCTGTGCTGCTGCAAAACCTATGTCTACAAGACGGCCGGGGGCGACACCCCCCTGTTAGGGCTGCAGAGAGCGAATGCGAGTGGAGCATTCTAAATGTGGGTCCCTGCGACCGTAATTGCTGTAAAGGTTAGGTCAGGTTTGATTAGCTCAGGTTATTGGTGACATCATAGCTTTGATATTACTGGTACACTTTTCAGTCTGTCTTAATAATACTGTCAGCTGACTACTCTTCTTCTATTAGGGACCTCAAGAACACAGTAAACTGGGGAGGTGCGTTACTGAAGTTTCACCAACATTCCTACCAAAAGATATTTCAAGTTAAAATTTATAAGCGTTCCATGCTTATAACTGTCGGTATTCATAAGTACTTGGTAACAAATTAACTGTCCGAGCTAAAATCAGCCTGCCTATGAATTGTTATTTATAATGAAGGTATATGTTTCATGCACTCTATCTTTTGTGAATGTCTACCAAACTTCTATGGAAAGTCAACAAACATTTGAAGAAAGTGCATTGAAATCAGCTGTTTAGTTTGGCCCAGGATGGCGACCTATTTAGTGTTCTTGATAAATACAAAAATGGATGTTCAATACTTTGTAATGCACTTGTGAAACATTTATCTGAACCGTTTTTTCCGTAATCAATCAATCAATCTATCAATAAACGTGTTAGAAAACTGTGATACATTTGGCTGATTAACTTGGCCCCCCTATGACAACTTATTTACTGTATGTGATTTGTTGAGAGGTAATTCAACGAGAGGTATTCAACGTTGAACAGATTGATACAAAAGCACCAGATATGTCATGGTTCCAATCAGTGACATAGCCAGGGGGCACGGGGGCCATGGCTCCACCCTGAGCAAAACAAATTTACACTAGATAAAACGAGATTCTCTGACGACCCCCCCCCCCCCCCCTGGTCAACAACATGTGTGAGGAGCGAAATTTGAGAAATTTGTTTCTACCACCGACGTGCCCCCCCCCCCCCCCCCCCCTCTGATAAAAATCCTGGCTACGTGCCTGTTTCCAATAGTGGAAGGAAAACACAGATCATGAACTCTGAAAGAAGTATATGTACTTGCTTTTTAATTTTTTCCCAAACTTACAACTTTGAATTAGGGAATATTTGTATTTCATTCTTAAATTTAGATCCAATCATTTGTATACCATAATGGTAGCCAGAGTAATTGCAGAAATCAAAAGGTCATTATTTTCTGTATACAAGACTTGGCATGTGCAGAACTCTTGGAGCATTCTGACTCTGAGTGACGAGTGTTGGTAATGGTATTGGATACATTTCTGAGATAAGGGCCCATGCTAAGCTTCCAGTAGTCTGTATAGCTCAGTTTGGAGGGTGCTTGACTTTGAATTCACTCCGCCCAGCAAGCTAGGGGTTTGAGTTGCTCTGACATTAGCTATTTAATATTGACTGGAAAGGCCTACAGCCATTGACAGTGGCAGTGCTCAAGGTCAGGTGATAGCAGTGGACCTGGCAGCTTGAGTGCTTCATTCTATAACTTATATTCTGTCAGACATTTTGACCTATGTTTACACATCTTGCAGATCAGTTTCTTTTGAGTGAAGGTATTGTGCCACCTGCCAATGGGGTCGTTAAGAGAAAACGGCGGGCACATGTCCGGTGGTTGAACAACAAGAAGGGCTCAAAATCTGCTAATATCCGAGGAAAGCGCAGGAAAACTGGTGAGTGGTAGTGTATGAGATGTCTAATAAATTATTTTTGCTTTTTAAGGTATGAAAGCTACTAATTTTTAAAGAAACTGTGCCCTGTTTTGTGCAAAATATACAACCATGTAGGTAGGGACAAATTTGCCCCATTTTCCCCAGTCAGATCACCCTTTCTGTTTCCATGCTGTTTGCAGCTGGATGCAGTCACATCTGCTGCTGATCTGCTACTGGCACGACAACTCATTGATGAGTTTTGTGGTAACTGCAAATCAGTATCTTCATTGACTGCATCCAGCTCCAGTGTCAGAAAATTCCAAAGGCAATTTGGGGAACATGGGGCAATAGTGGGCCTTTCCCCCTACCTACTAAATATATTTTGGAAGTATTTGTATTTTGGTGAAGTCTCAGATGAAATTGGCCAATCCTGACTGATTGTATTGGTTCTTATGAATGTTACCACCATTTGGGAAATATCTCCATTCCCTGGTAAATTGCCTCCACTTTTCAGATCTTGGGAAAACAAGGTAATAGGTTGGGAATAACATGCATTACATGCATACATTTTGTTACAGGACATCATTTGGGGTCTCAAGCAGTGCAGCCTCCTCAGGATGATGGTCAGCTGCCTGCATTGCCACTAAGAGATGGAGAAACAGGTAAGATGCACACAATGCTGGTTAGTGCATGATATTTAAGATCACAGCTGCCTGTGTGTGTATCAGATCATCTTCCATAGCATTGCATATAATTGTTACGTTTGGTTACACACTGTCTTTTTCTCTGTCCTTATATAACCTGCTATTGATCATAATATGTAATGGATCAGCGGTGTCGATTTTTCCAAACGGTTGGGGGGGGCCGAACACACTGGCGGATCCAGCCTCTCTCCGTGGGGCATCTTTTTGTGGCTAAAAGGTACCCCCCATTTTTTTCCTCTGCGGATTTGGGTCGGTCACCTATTTTGGTATTCGACCTTAAGAAATTCACTTTTCAAATTCACAAAAAAAAAAAAATGTGGATTTTTTTTCCGAAAAAAAAATCAGTTGGTTTTTATTTTGGGGGGTCAAAAACACAAACTTTCGCGAATCCCAGATAGCCATTTGGAAGAGAATGTCATTTCCTTTCTTTTAACGTTTTTTTTTTCAATTGGCCTCAAAACTCTATTTTTTTACGATTGTTTAAACATTTATTATTTTTCCACCAAAAATGGCATGACGTGACGTCAACGTCATTATCTCCCAAAATACTACATCAATTTCATTGGAATTTGGTTAGAAGACGTAGAATTGATGCAGCATAAGATACTGAAAGTTTGACGTTGATATCTATCATAGTTTTCAAGTTATTGAGAAAATCCGGGGGGGGGGGAGATTCTGCCCCCCCCCCCCCCCCCCCCAGCGGAGCGCGGGTTAAGTGTCACCGGTGCTACTTGAATTGCATCAGGTGCGCTGTTTTGTCTATCATTGAAAGCAAGGGATACATACAAACTTAAAATTCAATCACTCGAGAAAAAACTTCCGTTTTCATGAAGTTTTCTCCTAAGATCATTGTTTTTCACTTTCAGTGCAGGGAACGCGCGGGGGGCATACTTGTATTGAATGCCCCTCCCAGATTCCTGGGGGGGATACTTGTATTGAATACCCCCCCCCCCCCTAGATTCCTGGGGGGGGGGATTTGCCCCTGATGCCCCCCTCCCCCTGGATCCGCCAGTGGCCGAACAGGGACGTATCCAAGGGGAGCCCATCAGCGCGATGGCCTTACCGAAACCCCCACATCGGCTGAAAATTCACACATTTTAAAGAAATTCTAGGCAACTTGTACAAAGGACAGTATTTGTAATCAATTCATATATGCAAAAACAGACGAAATCGCATGAGTTTTGGAATTCTGTCGGACGGCCCCTCAAACCAACGTTTTGGGCCGGTCTGCATCCGCCAAAAGGCCCGAGGCCTTACTTGGAACCCTTACTTAGTAAAATGGCAATGTTAACCTGTCATTGACAGGGGGGGGGGGGGCAAATATCTCCCCCTGATGAATTTTCGCAATAGCTCAAAAACCAATAGCGATATCAACTTTGGGTACCTTCTACACCAATGTTACGTCTTCTGTGCATAAATGAAGCAATTTTGTCGAGAGAAAAAAATCGAGATATAACGAATTTAGTGACGTCACTACACACGAGTTTGGCGAGGGAAAAAATCAACTAAACTTTAAGAGATCATACAAAGTCTATATTTTGAGCAAAATGCAATACAAAAACGTCAGAAAATAGAAAATGGCAAGGGCTACGAAATAGATTCTCGGATTTGTGAAAACTTTGGTTTTTGTCCCCTAAAAAATAATTTAAAAGAAATCAATTAAAACAAACTATTTCTTCGGAAAAATGCCCTAAAAATCAAACATTGCAAATATGTTAAAAATTCACCGGATTTCGTATCTTTATACATAAAGAGGTGATTTAAAACAAACTTTTCTTAGTAAAAGCTGCGTAGACTTTCTTTTGAAATAGGAAACGTGTCAATTTGTTGTCCATTTCAGGCGGTTTGGGAGGCTTGGCCGCTTTGCCCCTTCTTGGATCCGCCAGCGGCCAAAAACATTGGGGGGCCGAGCGGGTACCATTGGGGGGGCCGAGGGTACCATTGGGGGGGCCGAACTCAACATTGGGGGGGCCGAGGGCCACCCCAAAAGTATATAAATCGACACCTATGTAATGGATCTTTGGACATGTGATAAGATCCTTTTGATTGGATGGATTTCCGAGATCAGGGCCTTCGCTAAGCAGAGCTTGTTGCGTGGATCCTGACCATGGATGAAGTATACCTGGATTGGAAACCAACAGCTGATTGCGTGTTGGCCTTCGGTAAGTAAACAGGACACTAGAAGACGCGTGATTGGCGGACGCGTGAGACGCGAGATGCGATCACAGAACTGAATAACAACTGGAAGGGACAAGGGTGCCTGAGCGCGGTTGCGGCCGGCCGCCATATTGCGGTGATTAACACGGGCGGCCGCCCGTGTTAAGCGGGCACCCCGGCTGACATTTGACAATATATTGAGCGAACTACTAGTGGTAGCGCAATATGACTACCACTGCAACGTTCCAAATTGAATGCAGAATGATTATAGGTGTTCAGATTAATTTCGCGCGAAATAAAACTGAACACCTAGAATCATTCTGCATTCAATTTGGAACGTTGCAGTGGTAGTCATATTGCACTACCACTAGTAGTTCGCTCAATATATTGTCAAATGTCAGCCGGGGTGCCCGCTTAACACGGGCGGCCGCCCGTGTTAATCACCGCAATATGGCGGCCGGCCGCAACCGCGCGGCCCGGGCCGGGATAAAGGGGGTGCCACCCTCTGGATGCGATTCGTGGCGATGTGGGGGGGGGGGGGGGGTGAAAGCATGTGGTGTGGGGCGATAAACTTCCATAATTCGAAAAGGAAGTGTCCTGAAGTTACTGAAGTTATATCAGAATAAAGCCTGTTAAATTAACTTTACGATAAGCTCAGGGAACAATAATATTTGCGAAAAATGGCTTAGAAAAATAAAAATGCGTGAGCTCCGAATGACCCGCCCATAGCCGGCGCAGCACACCGGCGGGCGGTTTCAGTGTTGATACATACCGACCACTAGGTGGCAGGCCGAGCGTCCGACACGCAGTTGACCAATGCTAAAAGCATTGACTTTCCAATCCAGTTATCAGTCATCCATGCCCTGACCCCACCAGTCACCACCCGATCGCGCAATGGGGTATGTCAGCAAAATATCCGCCACCAGGGGCGCTGTACGCAATGTGACCCAAGCGGCGATCACCGCCATTGGCGACAATATATTAAGTCACTGTTTGAGAGTGGCTCTAAAAAAAGTTACGATGGAAAATGCTAAAGGGTCACGTCTCATGTGGTTCGCTAAAGCTTTCTGAGTTGAATGCTGCCATTTGTATTGATGATATCAATAATTGGTGTTTCACAAAATCAGACTGGTTATTGATTCAATTTTTGGGGAACGATTCAATCATGATTCATTTTGGAATTTGAATGATTCAATCACCGGTTTGATTCACGGATAAAATTTTGAGAATTGATTCTTTCCAATTCAAAATCATCAAAACAAATATTTTAATCGATTTACGTTTGATACAACATTTAATTATATGTGGTGAATTTGTCAAATCAATACAAATGGAAACATACATATATATGATCATTAAAACATTGTTACAGCAATACTATTTCAGTATAAATGAATGTAGCCACTGGGACTGCATGTATTTGCACAATTTACCAGTGTACTTGAAGCGTTAAGAATCGTTAAATTTTTTGATTCAATTAGCCTTGATTTTATGCGGATTTTGATTCAATCACGATTCATGAATCAAAAGATCTGGTGGTGAATCAATTATTTTTGATTCAAGGAATTTTAATTGAACGATTCCAATCGATTCAATCAGTGTCGAATCAATAACCAGTCTGCACAAAATCGCAGAAGTCAACCATCCGTGGCGAACCGCCATAAGGGCGAGCGGCCCATCCAGCCTCGGCGGACGATCAACCATATCGACTCGCCGCGGCAGCCGTCGTCGGGGCTGCGGCTCCTGGGCGGGCAATCTTTGTAGCCACCGTGGCTTCGGGCCAAACAACAAAATATTGGTGGCAAAACAACAATGGTCGTACATTTGATTGTTAAACTGATAAACATTCATATATTTAAAGGGAATGTTTCACCTTTGTATTGGTTTTGAACTGAGATAGCCATTATCTTTGGCCGTTATTGAAATGTTGAAAATACTAAGGTCATTTTCCCCAAAACTTAGCCGTTTTTAAGCAATTCAATTTATAGTTTGCAAAATGGGGTCTAGGCTAGTGCCGCCGCCGATTGGCTGGCAGCGACCTTTTCAGCCAATCCCACTGTCAGCCAATCAGCGGCGGTATATAGCTCAATAATGACGTCATCATCCCAAATTTAAAACCTTAATTTGTATAAAGTTAAGTGACTTTTCGAGAAGAAAAAAATACCACCATCGTTTTCAGAAGGACTTACTTCATATTTTCGACTACAACCAGCGTATATTTGACAACTTTCAGAAAGGTGAAACATTCCCTTTAATACAAAATATGGAAGAAAAGCTCTCACTGTACATTAATTGCGATGTCACCACAGATAGAACTTACTGTTTGAAACACTTCTAAAAAACATTCTCACCTTCGATTGAGCAGAAAATCGTATTGTCGACACCCGCTTATGACATCCTGCTGGAGCAGCACAGACCGCCATCCTCTCCAGAAAAAAATGAGGAGAATACAAAAACTTTCATATAAAATACGGCAGGACCAACGACTTGCTAAGCGCGGTGGCATATGGTCCAATTTCATTCCCTGCTCAGTGCCGCTCCTTCAGCTCCTCCCGTTCCTTCTGCGCCGCCTGCACCATCGTTAATTCCCATCGCATCGCCATCTTGTGTGGCCTTGATCGTATGATAAATATAAATAATGACTGTAAACTAAAATACTGCCGTTGACCCGAGCCGCAGCCCGCGCCACCGAAGACGACGGCCGCGGCGAGACGACATGGTCGATCGCCCGCTGGGGCCGGTCGCCCTTATGACGGATCGCCACGCATGGTTGACTTCGGGCGATTTTGTGCAACCCCAATTATTGATATCATCCACAAAAATGACAGCATTTGACTCAGAAAGCTTCAGCGAACCACATGAGCGTGACCCTTTAGCATTTTCCATCGTAACTATTTTTAGAGCCACCCTCAAACAGTGACTTAATGCATTGTCACCAATGGCGGTGATCGCCGCTTGGGTCACATTGTACATCATCTACATCTTTGTCAACTGACATACTCCATTCCAGTTCAACAGCAGAATTTAGTAGTGAAAGTGTTACGTGTCGGAATGACTCGACATGGTTCTCTCCGCCCACTGAAATCAACACCATAAGCGGTTGCTGTCACCAACTGTAGGCCATCCCACTCAGGGGCAAATAAAACACGTGTGGTGGAGATCGAACCCCAAGCCTCAGAACTCGTACTCCTACCTTACCAAGGCGGGAATGGAGTCGGACGATCTACCACTGAGCTACGTGGGAGGACGGGGAGAATATCGCTCAAAACTGACTGCTATATTGCGGGTTGCGACGCTCCGATCGAATCCGGAAGAAATGACTCGAAATTGGGTATTAAACACAGGGGACTAATATTGTCCATTCCCTAATAAGCTATTTCCAGCACCTAAATACGGAAGAGCCCTACAAGCGGAACTGGTCCTAATTGCTGTTTCCAGCACCTAGGTGCCAATAAGCAGCCCCAATGCTACCAAATCTCTAGTCAAGTCCGACTATATTTGTCCCTGTAATTGGCACCTTCTTCTTGATTCTCAGCACTTTTGGGCATTCCAATCATGTTATTGTATCTTGGAAAATAGGTATAAAATCAGATTTGGTAATGGGGATAAAGTGTTCACTGTTCATTCTGATTGATATTAGATATAGTGCGATTCTGCTCTAAGTTTCCATACGCGACCGCCATGGGCGAATCTAGCCGACCAGTTCGAATCCATGACTGGGTCTCTCTCTCTCTCTCTCTCTCTCTCTCTCTCTCTCTCTCTCTCTCTCTCTCTCTCTCTCTCTCTCTCTCTCTCTCTCTCTCTCTCTCTCTCTCTCTCTCTCTCTCTCTCTCTCTCTCTCTCTCTGCCTCTGCCTCTGCCTCTGCCTCTGCCTCTGCCTCTGCCTCTGCCTCTGCCTCTGCCTCTGCCTCTGCCTCTGCCTCTGCCTCTGCCTCTGCCTCTGCCTCTGCCTCTGCCTCTGCCTCTGCCTCTGCCTCTGCCTCTGCCTCTGCCTCTGCCTCTGCCTCTGCCTCTGCCTCTGCCTCTGCCTCTGCCTCTGCCTCTGCCTCTGCCTCTGCCTCTGCCTCTGCCTCTGCCTCTGCCTCTGCCTCTGCCTCTGCCTCTGCCTCTGCCTCTGCCTCTGCCTCTGCCTCTGCCTCTGCCTCTGCCTCTGCCTCTGCCTCTGCCTCTGCCTCTGCCTCTGCCTCTGCCTCTGCCTCTGCCTCTGCCTCTGCCTCTGCCTCTGCCTCTCTCTCTCTCTCTCTCTCTCTCTCTCTCTCTCTCTCTCTCTCTCTTTATCTGCCTCTGCCTCTGCCTCTGTTTGTCTCTGTTTGTCTCTGTTTGTCTCTGTTTGTCTCTGTTTGTCTCTGTTTGTCTCTGTTTGTCTCTGTTTGTCTGTCTGTTTGTCTGTCTGTTTGTCTGTCTGTTTGTCTGTCTGTTTGTCTGTCTGGGTCTGTCTGTTTGTCTGTCTGGGTCTGTCTGGGTCTGTCTGGGTCTGTCTGTACCCTGCTGTACCGTGTTGTACCGTATCTTACCATGATGTGCCGTACTGTACTGCGCTGTACCGTACTGCACCGTACATTACCGTACTGTACCGTACTACATGCTGGCCGGCTGGCCTAGGCAGGTTAATTGCTTTCTTGAATAATTGAAACTAGGTATAAACAGTAATTTGCATATATATAACACTGCTTGTATATTTTCCTCAGATCTGACAACGTTCCTCGAGCAGTCGCCACCAGAAGAGCAAAAGTCGTCAGCAGAATGGAGCGAAAGGCAGCAGATGGAGGAGGAGCACTGGCAGCAGAAGCGCAGCCAGATGTTCGAAGTTTTTGTGGGTGCACATGCTGCTCCAAGTGAAGGTGAGCATTGTCCATAAATGATTAGATGGAATGTGGTATGCATATAAATCCAATGATCCTTTAACCTCATGCCCTAAGCCAAAATTACCAAAACAATGCAAAACTAGAATCGATTTCGTGCACAGCTCTGCTTCAATTCAATTGTGCAAACACCAAAATATTATCTCAGTATTTGTGTATGTTAAACTGGGCCCGTATATTCGCGCATGCGTGCCAATTTTAACGCAGGTATGTAAAAGTCACGCCACTAGCTTACATGTAACATTTTCAGACTCAATGCTAATGAACGATAGTCATACGATGGTGTAGGTGCATGCATTATATGTGCGGCATATATAATGCATACACCATGTGATGGTGTATGCATTATAAGTTAGTGTTGAAACCTATATTAACTTCATGTCATGTGTTTCTGTTTTACATGCTGTTAGTCTTACAAATTATATTTTAAAACAATAAAGCAAGTGGCATTTGCAACACGACTATTGCAATGCATGAATGGTACTGAAGCAGTGGGCCCCAGGTCAATGCTAGGTCCTTATTTGGAATGTTTCACCTTTGTATTGGTTTTGAACTGAGAGTCATTATCTTTGGCCGTTATTGAAAAGTATAAATTACTCAAACAATTTTTCCTAAAACTTAACCGTTTTAAAGCAATTGAATTTTTAATTTGCAAAAGTGGGTCTATGCAAGTCCCGCCGCTGATTGGCTGACAACCACTTCAAGATTGTTGGTCCTGGAAGTCAGACGACCTGTATTTCTCGAACCTTGGCTGGATTACCGAGTACGATGTAAACAACGGCCAACGCGATAAAAACTTCAACGGTCCAAGTTGAAGTTTTTCGCATTGTTTGAAGTCTCAGTTATGGATTGATTGTTTTGTTTTGTTTGTAAAATAAATATTGAGCTATCGCAATGCCTCGTACTCGTCATTGTGTTATGTGCGGGAGGAGACACAGTTCCACAATGTTTGTATTTAAGTCGCCAGAATTGTCTGAAAGGATTGTGCCATATCTTTTTTTACAGCGTAAAGGTTTTCTCTACAGCTCTATATGGCTCAATATGACGTCATCATACTTTTTTTGTGTATTATAAAGTTAAGTGATGTTTTCGAGAACAAATGTCACCATTGTTTTCAGCAGCACTTACTTCATATTTTCGACTACAACCGGCGTATATTTATTTGACAACTTTCAGAAAGGTAAAACATTCCTTTAACTGCTTTGATATCTGCTTGGCTATATATTATACAATCATTGTACATGCGATGCTTGGCCGTGTCCAATCCAGGCAACACTGCTCAAACGGTGCCCAGATACCCCGGACCGTGGCCGTGCCGACTGCGGACCCATGTATTTGCATCTATAATATATTAAGTATATTGGATATATAATATGTTAATATATAATTTAATATGACTGATATTTATGTAATCTAATAATATCTAATCTAATATGACTGATATTTTCCAGATATTTCCTGCTCAGGCTGTGATGGTGTGGCTTCGGTGATGTGCGATGATTGTCCTTCGACCTACTTCTGCTGTGAATGCGACGAAAAGACACACTGGCTGCAGCCTTTTCATTGGCGCCAGCACTGGGCGTTTGGATATCTTCGGGGACTGCCATCATCGCAGACAATATCTACATCAGGCACCAGTTCTTCATTTTGTAAGTACTGCGACGTGTTAGTGCATATTCCCCGGGCGTTGTTGTCGCTGATTCCATCACTCTTGGAATGTCTCGGTTTTGTATTCCCTTCATATTAAAGACATATTTATTACCCATTCTCTGGTCTCGTACCGCTTTCCAAAATTGATGTTACAAGTAGGGCTGTGGAGTCGACAGAATTTTAGCAACTCCTACTCCGACTCCGGCTTGGAAAAATCGACTCCGACTCCAACTCCGACTCCGTCCTATATCCGTTCTCCAACCGCATGCTAGAAAGCAATATCTGCAATGCCATCTATTTGTCCCGTTTGTCTTTATTCTTAACAGTATGGAGAACAATGCTACGCCGCCCGAGCACGGGCGCGGCCGCCGACTGGGCCGGCCGCGCGTCCAGCCCAGTCGCGCTCGCCTGCAGGCGGCGGAACCCGTGAAACGGGCACCGAGCGGCGAGCGCAGCCAGCCGCCGCCGCCCGCCGGCCCAGCTTGTAGCAGCTGGGCTTCAGCCCCAGCTCGTTCCAGCTGGTCTTCGCTGGAGCCGCTGCTGCCCCCGGATCCTGCGCTGTCTTACAGCTGGCCAGTCAGTGCGCCGCTCTCCGCCGACTCGCCTCCGGCAACCAAGTCTACCAGTCAGGGGTGTGGATTTCCGAAAATCATTGGGGGTGCTCAAGGGCGGATGTAGGGGTCATCGTGCCATGTCCCTAAAGGACTGAAATCGACCGAAAATCGGCATCTTTTCTGATTTTTAAGGAAATCTAAACAACTTCTACAAAGTTAAGTTTGTTTTAAGCATAGTTAAATACAGAAGCGAGCTAGATCCTTTGTGGTCGTGCCACAGCCAATGGCCACAGTGTTTGGCTGAGCACTTCAAAACTCACAGGACGTAGTCAAGCCATAGATACTACGACCCTGCTATCTCGGATTTGTGTTATATCGGTGACCTAAGGTCAGGTCAGTTTCTTGACCTTCCCATTATAAGCCAACGAGAAAATATACAAATGTTTTCGTATCAGAGGATACGCATTAGATCAGAATAATTATTTTAAGATTATGCTATTATAGCTCATTCTTGATGATCCAAGTACAATTATTGCTCAGTGACTCCTACAAGATCGAGTGAGGTCATCTGAGGTAACCAGCACTTCTTTGCCAATAACTCTTGATAGCATAAAATGAAGATAAGAACGTGAGACCGACACCACTGTGTTTGTCTCGTCGAGACGCGTCCGACGTTGCGCAGCACGACATACCTGGTTCACCACATGACCTTAAATTACCCTGACCTGAGGTCAAATTTTGAATTTGACTTAGGTAACCTGGTCACCATGGTATGATTCGAATCTCCTTGACGAAACGAGCACGAAGACGTTAAAATGGGCGCCGTGTGACCATAAGAGTCGGTGCGTCCAAAACCCCAATCATCATCAGATGACTTTAAAATTATTGCCGTATCTTCATCAGGCGGAATTCTACCGCTAGATGAGTAAACTAGGTATAGGTTTCATTTTCCACTAATTTTCTTTCGAAAGGGGTGTAAAGTTAATGTCCCTAGGCCGACGACTATTCTACCGACCAAAGTAATCTCCAATTGCCAAAAAGTCGACTCTGACTGGAGTCGACTTTTTGGCAATTGGAGTCGGTAAGATTTTAGCGACTCCGACTCCGGCCAAAACTGCCGACTCCCGACTCTGCAGCCCTGATTACAAGCACTTGTTTACGTGCTTTTCGGAGCGGAAAAGGGCGCCATAAATAACTGATTTGACCAGTGTTGGATTTGTAATTGCATGGCCTGGTCCCAGAGAGTAAAAATCCATAGGTGGAGGGTAAAATTTCCTTGTAACGAAAATTATTATTTTCATTTTTTGAATAAAAAATACTTGGAAAGAAAAAATCCTGATTTGTAAGATATTAAATCCTTGTGAGGAAAATTATATTTTATGTTAACTATAATGTCGGTAAGATCAGGTAAAAAGAGAGCAAATTAAAACAAAATGAAGAGAGCAAAATTCTTTGGACCCAAAAAGTCCAGAAAATGGCCAAAATTCCAAGGCTGGATTTGACTGATTACCCCACCCCATGTAGGTCTTCATGGATGACTAAGAAACTCCGAGTATATCCCATGTAGCAGAGCGTGTTGCTGTGCTTGTAGCTGCTGCGGGGCGGCGTCACCGGGGGGGAGAGGGGCAGCCCCCCCTGTCGTGGGGCAGGGGGGGGGGGCAAACATATATTTTTGCCCCCCCCCCCCCCCTGTCATTTAAGGAGGCCCTCCACGCTTCAAACAGGCCCCATCGCGGAGGTCACAGGGGCCCCTGGAAGCCAGAGGGGGTCCTATGGAGGTCAGAGGGGGCATTTGAAGGCCAGAGGAGGCCATCTGGCAGCCAGAGGGGAGGTCAGAGGTGGGCCCCTGGAGGCCAGAGGGGGTCCTTTGGTGGTCAGAAAGGGTCCTTTGGAGGTCAGAAAGGGTCCTTTGGAGGTCAGAAAGGCCCCTGAAGGCCAGAAGCGGCCCTCTGGAAGCCAGAGGGGAGGTGAGAGGAGCCCTATGGAGGTCAAAGGCCCACTCTGAAACGGAGGCCCCCTCTCAAATGGAGGCCCCCAAATTTCGACTCCCCCCCCCCCCCCCCCACCCCACCCCACCCCACCCCACCCCACCCCACCTGACAAAAGTCCGTGGCGCCGCCCCTGAGCTGCTCGGTTGTCCTGTACCAGGCGACCCTCTCTTGTCAGGCTGACATTGCTAGCACAAGGTCGGTAAACCAGTAATTACAGTGCATTGATTTCGGATAGCACTGATTGATACGTTAAATGGTCCCCAGCTCCAGTTCTCCCGCTGCAAAGAAGCCAGCATAGCTGCAGATCATGTGAAGGTGTCACCATGGATATCAGACCATCATCCCAACCAGTCATCGCCATCACTGCTCGAGGTATATTGGCCCATTGGGTCCTTTGAATTTGGTCAGTAAATGTTTTCGCAGTTCAGCCTTATAGCTTGAGTTGCGGACTTCCAACAGCAAGTCGACAGGTAGGTAGATACGTATGGTACAGCGTTGACTGGTGAACGTTTCCATGGGTGCGGTTACCAGCGATTGACTCTTGCTATGACATCGAAACCACTCGCTGACAAATAAGTTTAAACAAATACAGGAATTTAGATTTGAGCAATCAACAATAAATGAGAGCAAATCACCAAGTTTGGCAGCGATAGCCCAAACCATGATGAAATCACGCTGGACCGTCGACAAGGATTGTTTATTTACAAATGCGGTCTTGTAATGCAGCAGAGTGCGCCGCGTCCCGTGTCAGCCAATCAGCGCGCGGCTTTGAGTGCATCCGCGGATATTTCTCTTTCGATATATTATCTAGTGTTTGGTACGTTTTCAACGATGCATTTCAATTTAAGTCAAAGTTTAATGATTTAAAAAGATACGTTGTAGTTTATGTACTTCAATCATATTTCAAAACCGCAATAAGGGCACTATATGTTCACGCGGACCATTGTGACGTTCAGCAATACTAAGCACTAAGCAGTTTTGGTCAAATTTGGTCAAGTTAAAGGGATTGTCCCACCTTCCTAAAAGTTGTAAAATGTACGCCGTTTGTGGTGCAAAATATGAAGTAATTGCTGCCGAACACGATTATGACATTTGTTTCTCGCAAACAGTGTTCAATTTCATACAAAGTTAAGTTTTAATATTTGGGTTGATGACGTCATTTAAGCTCTAGAGAGCTACACAGAAATCCTTTACGCTGCCAAAGTATGGGCACAATTATTTCGAGACAATTCTGGCGCTTTGAATACAAAACAAACCAATTACCAAACCATTGAAACGTAGCAAATATCTCCAAGGCTAACCTTAAAACAAGTCGACTATCATCACCATTTGGTAAAGAGAGGTGACGTCATTGGCGTTAAGGCCCTATTCAAATACACGTAGGGCTTATTCGTTTCAATTGTCAAGACCAAGCTCGAATTTCTTTTCGATTAGACCTATGTGGTTGTTTTAACTGCTACCCTACTAGATTGCAATGCAAATCCAACAACATGGCTATCTCAACTCAAATATAATGTTGAGGTGGGACAGTCCCTTTAAACTTGACCAAAGTGGACAGCACCGTTGTAGACCATGCCACATCGATTAGTGAAGGATTCGACCAAATCGGTCCTATAGGCTCGGAGCATGACATCGTCTATTAATCTCGTCTGCATTTTAGACCATCCTGGGTAGAATTGCGTTTTACCCGGGTATATTTTTTGGTGCAAGAGGCCTCAGAGGCCTCTTGCACCAAGTTTAACTGAGTGAAATATATTTTACTCGAAGTATACAATAAAACAGACAAATTGGAGTGGGAAAGTAATTCTTAGAAGAACATTGTCAAGTAGAACTTTCAAGGAGGTGGACAATTAGAAGGCGGAGGACAAGGAGTTGAAAATTGGAATCAAAATATGGGAATAGTGGCAGAAAATTATTATCAGTAGGGTGTCATTTGCCACCCAAAATTCCCAATTCTAGGACATTGAGCCTTTTTGTTCAGTGTTTGAGTTGCTTCATAGCTGTGTGGTACGAAGTAATTCTACTTTTGTTTTTGTTAAGTTGTGCGTTTCTGCTACTCACAGGGCGGTTCGACATCTTTCTTCCGGAATGGAGCTGCTCAGAATGTGGCTACAACATCGGTGTAACAGACGACGACATGATGAAATGTAGCTTCTACAGAGCTTCTCCAGTCACCAGGGCAACTGTGGTTCACGAAGATGTGTTCAGTATGTGGGAAAGCTTGAAGAACCATTCGCCTGGTACTTCACTAAAAGCCTTCCTGGCTATGGTGCAGGAACTGGGAGTGAAGCACAGTCAGGTGAGTCTTGTCGTCGATGCTCGTGGTTTATCTTTAGGTCTGACACCAAGCGTGTGGTCTGACTGGTATGTCTGTCTGGTCTGTCTGTCTGGTCTGTCTGTCTGGTCTGTCTGTCTGGTCTGTCTGTCTGGTCTGTCTGTCTGGTCTGTCTGTCTGGTCTGTCTGTCTGGTCTGTCTGTCTGGTCTGTCTGTCTGGTCTGTCTGTCTGGTCTGTCTGTCTGGTCTGTCTGTCTGGTCTGTCTGTCTGGTCTGTCTGTCTGGTCTGTCTGTCTGGTCTGTCTGTCTGGTCTGTCTGTCTGGTCTGTCTGTCTGGTCTGTCTGTCTGTCTGGTCTGTCTGTCTGGTCTGTCTGTCTGGTCTGTCTGTCTGGTCTGTCTGTCTGGTCTGTCTGTCTGGTCTGTCTGTCTGGTCTGTCTGTCTGGTCTGTCTGTCTGGTCTGTCTGTCTGGTCTGTCTGTCTGGTCTGTCTGTCTGGTCTGTCTGTCTGGTCTGTCTGTCTGGTCTGTCTGTCTGGTCTGTCTGTCTGGTCTGTCTGTCTGGTCTGTCTGTCTGTCTGGTCTGTCTGTCTGGTCTGTCTGTCTGGTCTGTCTGTCTGGTCTGTCTGTCTGGTCTGTCTGTCTGGTCTGTCTGTCTGGTCTGTCTGTCTGGTCTGTCTGTCTGGTCTGTCTGTCTGGTCTGTCTGTCTGGTCTGTCTGTCTGGTCTGTCTGTCTGGTCTGTCTGTCTGGTCTGTCTGTCTGGTCTGTCTGTCTGGTCTGTCTGTCTGGTCTGTCTGTCTGGTCTGTCTGTCTGGTCTGTCTGTCTGGTCTGTCTGTCTGGTCTGTCTGTCTGGTCTGTCTGTCTGGTCTGTCTGTCTGGTCTGTCTGTCTGGTCTGTCTGTCTGGTCTGTCTGTCTGTCTGGTCTGTCTGTCTGGTCTGTCTGTCTGGTCTGTCTGTCTGGTCTGTCTGTCTGGTCTGTCTGTCTGGTCTGTCTGTCTGGTCTGTCTGTCTGGTCTGTCTGTCTGGTCTGTCTGTCTGGTCTGTCTGTCTGGTCTGTCTGGTCTGTCTGTCTGGTCTGTCTGTCTGGTCTGTCTGTCTGGTCTGTCTGTCTGGTCTGTCTGTCTGGTCTGTCTGTCTGGTCTGTCTGTCTGGTCTGTCTGTCTGGTCTGTCTGTCTGGTCTGTCTGTCTGGTCTGTCTGTCTGGTCTGTCTGTCTGGTCTGTCTGTCTGGTCTGTCTGTCTGGTCTGTCTGGTCTGTCTGTCTGGTCTGTCTGTCTGGTCTGTCTGTCTGGTCTGTCTGTCTGGTCTGTCTGTCTGGTCTGTCTGTCTGGTCTGTCTGTCTGGTCTGTCTGTCTGGTCTGTCTGTCTGGTCTGTCTGTCTGGTCTGTCTGTCTGGTCTGTCTGTCTGGTCTGTCTGTCTGGTCTGTCTGTCTGGTCTGTCTGTCTGGTCTGTCTGTCTGGTCTGTCTGTCTGGTCTGTCTGTCTGGTCTGTCTGTCTGGTCTGTCTGTCTGGTCTGTCTGTCTGGTCTGTCTGTCTGGTCTGTCTGTCTGGTCTGTCTGTCTGGTCTGTCTGTCTGGTCTGTCTGTCTGGTCTGTCTGTCTGGTCTGTCTGTCTGGTCTGTCTGTCTGGTCTGTCTGTCTGGTCTGTCTGTCTGGTCTGTCTGTCTGGTCTGTCTGTCTGGTCTGTCTGTCTGGTCTGTCTGTCTGGTCTGTCTGTCTGGTCTGTCTGTCTGGTCTGTCTGTCTGGTCTGTCTGTCTGGTCTGTCTGTCTGGTCTGTCTGTCTGGTCTGTCTGTCTGGTCTGTCTGTCTGGTCTGTCTGTCTGGTCTGTCTGTCTGGTCTGTCTGTCTGGTCTGTCTGTCTGGTCTGTCTGTCTGGTCTGTCTGTCTGGTCTGTCTGTCTGGTCTGTCTGTCTGGTCTGTCTGTTGTCTGTCTGGTCTGTCTGTCTGGTCTGTCTGTCTGGTCTGTCTGTCTGGTCTGTCTGTCTGGTCTGTCTGTCTGGTCTGTCTGTCTGGTCTGTCTGTCTGGTCTGTCTGTCTGGTCTGTCTGTCTGGTCTGTCTGTCTGGTCTGTCTGTCTGGTCTGTCTGTCTGGTCTGTCTGTCTGGTCTGTCTGTCTGGTCTGTCTGTCTGGTCTGTCTGTCTGGTCTGTCTGTCTGGTCTGTCTGTCTGGTCTGTCTGTCTGGTCTGTCTGTCTGGTCTGTCTGTCTGGTCTGTCTGTCTGGTCTGTCTGTCTGGTCTGTCTGTCTGGTCTGTCTGTCTGGTCTGTCTGTCTGGTCTGTCTGTCTGGTCTGTCTGTCTGGTCTGTCTGTCTGGTCTGTCTGTCTGGTCTGTCTGTCTGGTCTGTCTGTCTGTCTGGTCTGTCTGTCTGGTCTGTCTGTCTGGTCTGTCTGTCTGGTCTGTCTGTCTGGTCTGTCTGTCTGGTCTGTCTGTCTGGTCTGTCTGTCTGGTCTGTCTGTCTGGTCTGTCTGTCTGGTCTGTCTGTCTGGTCTGTCTGTCTGGTCTGTCTGTCTGGTCTGTCTGTCTGGTCTGTCTGTCTGGTCTGTCTGTCTGGTCTGTCTGTCTGGTCTGTCTGTCTGGTCTGTCTGTCTGGTCTGTCTGTCTGGTCTGTCTGTCTGGTCTGTCTGTCTGGTCTGTCTGTCTGGTCTGTCTGTCTGGTCTGTCTGTCTGGTCTGTCTGTCTGGTCTGTCTGTCTGGTCTGTCTGTCTGGTCTGTCTGTCTGGTCTGTCTGTCTGGTCTGTCTGTCTGGTCTGTCTGGTCTGTCTGTCTGGTCTGTCTGTCTGGTCTGTCTGTCTGGTCTGTCTGTCTGGTCTGTCTGTCTGGTCTGTCTGTCTGGTCTGTCTGTCTGGTCTGTCTGTCTGGTCTGTCTGTCTGGTCTGTCTGTCTGGTCTGTCTGTCTGGTCTGTCTGTCTGGTCTGTCTGGTCTGTCTGTCTGGTCTGTCTGTCTGGTCTGTCTGTCTGGTCTGTCTGTCTGGTCTGTCTGTCTGGTCTGTCTGTCTGGTCTGTCTGTCTGGTCTGTCTGTCTGGTCTGTCTGTCTGTCTGGTCTGTCTGTCTGGTCTGTCTGTCTGGTCTGTCTGTCTGGTCTGTCTGTCTGGTCTGTCTGTCTGGTCTGTCTGTCTGGTCTGTCTGTCTGGTCTGTCTGTCTGGTATGTCTGTCTGGTCTGTCTGTCTGGTCTGTCTGTCTGGTCTGTCTGTCTGGTCTGTCTGTCTGGTCTGTCTGTCTGGTCTGTCTGTCTGGTCTGTCTGTCTGGTCTGTCTGTCTGGTCTGTCTGTCTGGTCTGTCTGTCTGGTCTGTCTGTCTGGTCTGTCTGTCTGGTCTGTCTGTCTGGTCTGTCTGGTCTGTCTTCTGTCTGGTCTGGTCTGTCTGTCTGGTCTGGCTGTGGTCTGTCTGGCTGTGGTCTGTCTGGCTGTGGTCTGTCTGGCTGTGGTCTGTCTGGCTGTGGTCTGTCTGGCTGTGGTCTGTCTGGCTGTGGTCTGTCTGGCTGTGGTCTGTCTGGCTGTGGTCTGTCTGGCTGTGGTCTGTCTGGCTGTGGTCTGTCTGGCTGTGGTCTGTCTGGCTGTGGTCTGTCTGCCCTGTCTGCCCCCCCCCCCCCCCCCCGCCCCCAAAAACAACATCATGATTGACTACATTGCAGCCAACACAAAAGATATCATGTAAAGTTAATTATATGATTAGGTTTTCTCTAAAGAATCTTGTCGCAAATTTCGTCAAACGCAGGGTTTCGACTAATTTTAGCAGTATTTTATCGTTGCGATTATCGCATATCTTTCGTGACATTATTTAATTTTCCGCAGTCTGGACCAGTGGATCTGGAGCGTATGGAGAAGGCTTACTCGGAGTGGTCATACATGACGTATGAGCTGGATCAGCTGGTGGGGTCGGATTACACAGTCTGCGAGGCCTGTGGACCGAAACCTATGTGTGTGCACGTTGACGGCAACTTCAAGTTGTACCGCTACCGTTCCGCTGGAGACGCCGACACGACAAAGGCATATCACGCCGGCAACGTGATTGAAGTTCAGGGTGCTGTTGACGCCCATGTAGCGAAACTGGCAGACATTGCCAAGGTGAGTTTGATTCCCTGAACTCACTACCTGTTAAATGTTGCGGCCGCGGCGATCAGGGGCGAGTTCAGCACCCCAGCCGGTTTGCTAGTTTGCTTTATGCTTTATGTAGTTCGAAGTCTGTTAGGTTGGTTGGCCGTGTTCACAATTTAATTTGCTCTCTGGACGGTTCCAGCAATCTATTCCATTGCAAATGATATAACGTGGCTAAGCTAGTTTCAGACAAGATTATAAATTTGGCTCGCAATTTGTCCTTTTTTCCTTAATGAAGCCCTTGATTTCGAGAACCGTACTTTCGGCACCTTTAATGTACAATTACACTGATGACAAAATGCCTAAAATATATAATACATTATACAATATACTATAGCTAAATTATGAACAGTCATGCTATTCCACACTCTGTTCACTGTCCATCACAGTCCCTTACAGTTCATCACATTCTCTCACTATCCCTCCACAGTCCCACGAATGTACAAGACACATTTGTGTAACAAATGAAACAAAATAAATTCTGTTTTCCAGCATCCTATATATGAGTCACATCGAGAATATTGAGAAATTCGAATGAGAAATCCTTCGATTTTGTTTTGTATTCCCAAATTATATTTTTCATTCCACACTATTGTGCAAGTGTATGTTGTGTCAGTGCAAGTGAACACGTTAGTTGCCAAAATTCCGACCCGGTTTTCCAATCAAATGTGAGTTTGCACACTTGATTGTACTGTTAATAACCTAATAAACAATTAACTTGACAATTGTTCAGGATAGTGTAAAAAGTTTAGCAAGCTGACAAGTTCATGCTAATTAAAATGTCATTGCGCTCCATTAAACGACCCAGCGGCGTCCATTCCAATGAATGCCAAGGTTACTCTCTTCCCATCGCTCTTACCCCTCTCACCCTCTTACACTTACCCCTCGCGCATCGACTGATTTTAAACATGTCTGACCACAGTAAAATGTTTCAGACGACCAATCGCTGCGGTGTTTCCACTTGGGCGGCTGCCAGAAACAACAACGGTGTCCCATCGAAACGGACACAGGACGAGACTGGTCTGTCGATCGCAACCTGCCGCCACAGCGTCATCTTAGGTGCCCTCAACATGCACCGGGGAGAGCTGTATGCATACAGCCATCTCCTGCACCAAAACCGGTTCGCCAACCTGCAGTTCTTCGCCAGTGACATCGTCTGCAAGTATTGGCCGTGGTCCCAGCGTGTCGCAGCCCGATTTCCTGAATATGCCACAGGGGAAACCAAGCCCTATCTAAGCGTTATGCACGCTACTGGACACGCCTACTACTGTCAGGTACAAATGAGTTTGCATCTTCTGAATGCATTTGATTATTTAATTGCAAGTTATCACACATTTCACGAGCTAAGCGCAATGGTCAAAACCAAACTTTGATGCCGTTTTTCCTTTGCAATCATTGACACCTGAATGGTGTGTTTGCAAGTAAAGAAAATGGTAGTCTTCTTTTAGCTAAGAATGATTCGGATGTCTTTCTTAAAATTGTATGACAAGCATATACACATGTGGTTATCAGACCATGCGTCTTGACGATAACTATCAGCCGATATCAATGCCCCATTTTGCTAAACAAAATTTGCTGCATTTTTGTCTGGTCTTTTCCAGGTGTGAGTGTGCCCTGTTTTGTTTTGTTTTTCATCCGTGCTTATCCGATGAAATCTGTGCGATGCTGACATATTTTTGCCTGCGCCAATGTCCTAAATTTTACGAGCGTCGAAATGTATTGTGAGCCCTATATAACTACTTACAAACTAACAAGTGCTAAAAAGATACATTATGTCGACTGTCCTCAGTCATCGAACTTTCACTGGGATCCCAGTCCCCGTCGACTAAATAGTTATCTGAACTGATCGTAGACCTTTTGTGTTGAGTGTGCAGTAGGGTGTGTCACCAAATCACAGCATGGTGGCCCTATGATTTTAATATGCCCTGAGCATGTGCGAACAATATGCCACCATTCATTTCCTCTAAATTTTTACCCCCATCCTGCGCCGAGCGAGAGAAGTTTGATTTACCCCTAACATAGGCGACACTAGCGCCACCATGATGCGGACCGACTTCGAACTATGCTCAATTCCACGGATCTCCCATGACCATTTAGGGATGTCTGTGCTGGTAAGCGCGAGGTTTAATGACGTTTAACTAAACAAATCAAGCTCTGTTAAAACCGCTAAAACCCCTAAAATTGAAAGTGCTGCATAGGCAATTTTTCAAACCAAAATGTAATTACAAGTCGTTCAGATTGTTTTGAATGAACATAGAACATACGTGGAATTGAGTATAGTTCGAAGTCGGTCCTAATGGTGGCGCTAGTGTCGCCTATGTTAGGGGTAAATCAAACTTCTCTCGCTCGGCGCAGGATGGGGGTAAAAATTTGGAGGAAATGAATGGTGGCATATTGTTCGCACATGCTCAGGGCATATTAAAATCATAGGGCCACCATGCTGTGATTTGGTGACACACCCTAGTGTGCAGCACATACTTGTCTATTCATATTGTAGTGTTGATTTCCTGCTATTTATATTCCAGATACTGTACGGCGGTATCTGGCAGGACAATTCGGGATGGTCCATCATGGAAACGACGGAGATCACAAACGCGCATCTGAGCCGAGCCGGTAATACTACCAAACATATGACGGCGGCCCACCGCATCGACTCCCTGACCGACTTTGCGATCTGCTTCAACAAAGACAAACAGCAAAGCATGCCAAAGCTCCTGGTGAAGAAGGTGTCCGACGTCAAGGGTCGTATCCCCGACCTGGAAGCAAACCTCCAGACGCTCTTGGGTGACCATGCTGTAGACATGACTGACATTCCGGTCCTGGTGTCCGATCTGAAATCGCTGGCAACGTTTCTCTCCAGCCGTGACGTGAAGTCACAAGGTGGCGGCTTGGAGAGTGCGATTGAGATGGTCAGCACCAGCGTCCGGAAGCACAAGAGTGACCTCAGCCGCCACGGTGTCTCGTCGAAGACCCGTGGCAAAATCTCGTCCCGGCTGCACCGTGACACGGGAAAGATTCGGAAGCTGACGGAGCGTTTCAAGGCGCAGACCGGTACCGAGATAACCGACAAAGATGTGTACGAGGGATGTTTCCCATGGCATTCGTTTGATGCGGAACCTGGCAGCCTGACCCTCTCTGACAAGCGTGCCATCTGCGATGTGCACATGCGTCTCAGCAGGCATCGAGAAGAGATCAATATCCTCCAGAATGAGGCGCAGCAACTGATGTCAAGAAAGGCCGAAGTACTGGCTCTGCTGCATGAAAACGAGAAGGTGAGCGCTGCTAGTGTGGCATGGTTTCTTAACCCCATTCGGATTAAGAAAGCCTTTTTTGCGAGGGACGGATTCAGCCCCAAAGGTTGTTCTGCCGTGTGAGAACTGTTGTAGATAGCCCTCCCAACGTTTCAGGACAATTATAATTACTCTGTCAATTTGTCATCTTCTGACATTACTTTCGAATCTTGGTCAGAACTTTCAGAATTGCAAAAGTCGTGCAGGAAATCCCTCCAATCGGCCCGCAGAGCGGTAGCCGGGCACAACGCACCGGGCGGCGGCGGTGTGACATAATGACACCCCTCGCTGGCGAATGGCTGCGGCGTCTAACACATGATAGAAAATCACCCTCAGATGCCCGGCCTTAGCAGCCGATCGAATTGAGGTCGGGGTTTGAACATTGCAGGTTGTTCTTATTAAACCTTTTTACGGATGTATGCGAACAATTAAGGCTCCACTACAATAATTGGTGACTCCAGAGAAAGATAGAGCATGATGTGTTTCCGTCGCAAACATTATGACCCTGTATTGTTAGTGACGGTACGTGGACGTTAGGGTGGTTGTATTTTTAGCGTCGTGCCTCAGTCTTGAGGCGCCAATTATTGCACTGGAGTCTTCATTTTTGTTTTTGCATATATCCGTGAAAATGTGAATTACGAACAACCTGCAAGTTTCAAGGCCCGACCTCAAGCGGTTCGGATGCTAAGTCCGAGCATCTGAAAATACAACCACCCTAACGTCCACGTACCGTCACTGACAATACAGGATAATGACAATCCTTCTCATTTGTTACACGCTGCAGCCGGTGAACCGCAAGGGTCTAAATTAGAACTGAGGATTCGCTTGATTTTGGAAATAGAATCCTAGGACTTTGGATTAGGATTCGAGATGTGAATAGAAGAGATTAGAATATATTCGAATCTTTGCAATTGTACGCTTCCTCCCAAACAATTATATAAAGCCAAAGCACCAATCGCGGCTGGCATCAACTCCGAAAAGGTAGAATGTTCTTTTCTCTCCAGCTGACGATGTTTTCTGTTACTGCTGCAGTTCGTGCAGCAGCAGCTGAGCTTGCCCGGAAGTGAGCGCACAGCTGTCGTGGCAGAGACCAGCACATCGGGTCGATACTGCATCACCCAGGAATCCGACGACCTGCTGAGGGGCTTGGTGGCTGTTCTGAGGAAGGCTATCAGCCATCGCCAACAACAAATGGAAGCCGCCCGCGAATGCTTCGTGGGAGTTTTTTGACATGGTAAGTTAACATTTTTGTAATACAAATTTGGCTACGATTATCTTTATGTAAGCATTATCGTGTATTGTGACTGACGGCGGAACCGTAACAAAGTTCTTATAGGTATGATTATATGTATGGTGTTACATCTGATCAGCTGATTATAGCGACACTGAACCCATAGAAATGAGGAATCTTGATCGCCGAGACGCAATTTCGAATATCGAGTTTTTGTCAACATTGTCAAAATGTATTTTGCTTAACAATTTAAGTATACTCATAATGGGTAGATGTCTCAATTCATTAAATGGATATAAGGGGTTCAAGTAGAGGTGCAATGTCTCCTCAAAAATCGTATACCAGCACCTTACTACACTACCAAAATATAAATACCAGCAATATACCGGCGCAAGCACTACATATACATGGTCATACATGGTCATATACCACATAAATACCGGCGGTATTTAAAAGGTATCGACATGGCGGTACAGTGGTGTGGAAACATTACAACTCTAGTTCCTGTTCCAAGTACCTGGTGCATCGGCTAATATCCAGGCAGTTAGTTTTGTATATCGCGAGTTAGTCTTTTTTGTCCCCGTCATTATCTCAGGAACCGATTGACCCAACTCAAACACCATTGGATAGCCCCGGAAATTTTTCCGACGATTTGAATTTTATGAACCTTGAGGTCACCGATGACGTCACAGGTCAGGTAAAATACTAATTGTTTGACCAATTCCACGACGCAAGGTTCTACGGGAAATATTGTAATTTGACTTCCGTTATTGATAAATTGGGTTAATATAGGAATTTAACACTTAAAAATGTCCACCCAATCATTTGTATGACCGTACCTATCCCTTCCCTCCCACACACACGCTATTGAACAACTCTGTCCACATCGCGATATTTCCCCAGCGTCCGTCCGCTGTTTGTGGACCAAATATCGTGTTACCAAAGCACGATGGAACGTGAACGAAACAAACGCGGCAACACAAATTACATTTAAAGACTCATACATCCGGCAAATAATAGCTCAACTGAAATCGTTCCGTAGCTTAAGATCAAATTTATGGAGGATGAATGGCTGACGGAGGGTGATATATGTTCTGTCTGGTTGCAGGTGGGCCTGTTCCGGAAGTCCGGTGTCCGCTCTCGGATCCAGCAGCTGCGTTTGGCGTGTGAGGCGGCTGGCGAGGAGGGCCAAACGGTCTCGTTTGAGGACTTCACGGCGTTCGATGTGGCCGACCTGGTCAAACAGTACCTGCGATAGCTGCCGGAGGTCGTGCTCACCTCGCGCGTCTCGGATGCTCATCACCATCTACCAATGTGAGCACGGAAACTCAGATTGCGGGCGATATAGTCATCGTATCCTGCTGAGCTTCCTGGCTGAGGTGGCCGCCGCTTCAGACACAAACCAGATGACGGCACACAACCTGGCTGTCTGCCTGGCGCCGTCCGTCCTGGCGGTGACGTCACAGCGGTCCTCGTCTGCGTCACCCCGCCGCACGCGCCGCGCCGGGCTGCCCGCTCAGGGAGCTGGACGAGAACAGGGCGGCGCACGAGTGTCTGGCCGAACTGATCAGACAGGTGGGTGGAGAATGTGGAATTTGTGTTCTGTGTGGTTATCATCGCATTATGGGACGTAAAGCCCAAATTATTATTATAATCACCTTAAAGGGAATGTTTCACCTTTGTATTGGTTTTGAACTGAGATAGCCATTATCTTTGGCCGTTGTTGAAATGTCGAAAATACTAAGGTCATTTTCTCCAAACCTTAGCCGTTTTTAAGCAATTTAATGTATAGTTTGCAAAATGGGGTCTAGGCTAGTGCCGCCGCTGATTGGCTGACAGCGACTTTTTCAGCCAATCCCACTTTCTCAGCCAATCAGCGCGGTCTATAGCTCATTAATGACGTCATCATCTCAAATTTAAAACTTATTTGTATAAAGTTAAGTGACTTTTCGAGAGAAAAAATATCACCATCGTTTTCAGCAGCTCTTACTTCATATTTTCGACTACAACCAGCATATATTTGACAACTTTCAGAAAGGTGAAACATTCCCTTTAAGTCGTTTTAGCTCGGGATAATAAGACTGGATCGAAATGAGCGAGTTTGGTGGCTTTGAGCAAGTTATCGTTTCTGCGAAATCGTTATCGTTCCCTAGAATGTCGTGTCATGTGAAATGCTATTTTCTCTCTGGCATTTACCTACATCAGCCCTTAGTGTGGCAGGCTGGTTCTCCGCCTGACTCAGCCCTGTGTTGTTCCCTGTCTAACCGTAGCCCTCTCTCTGTTGCAGGGTGAGTTGCTGTTCCAGCTGCCGGATGAGCTGCTGTCCCGCTGCCGGTTATCTTACCTGGACGTCTCACAGCCGGTCGATCTGTCTTCACTCGGCACTGAGGAGCAGCCGGGAAGCTGGAGGGCCTACGCGGACTCCTGCTGCACAGCACTGCTGCAGGAGGCCTGCGACCGTTTGTCAGCGCCTGTGTCCGGTGCGGCACGTGCTGAGAATCCCAGCTCGTAGTCGGGGCTTCGCTGCAGCTGGACACGATGGCGGACACTGGACAGAGGGGTCCGCGCCGCTGGGTAGAGTGGTGAAGTTACAGAATCTGATACTGGGCGGAGTGGGCCTCTGTCTCTGGGCAGAGTAGTGGAGTGCTGGGTCTCCACTGCTGAGTAGAGTGGCGGGGAAGCAGGGTCTGGTCTCCCACGGACGAACATAATCCCGAAGAGAGGTAGAAGGGGGTCATTGGTCGGCTGTGGAAATGTCCCATGACACAGTGTGATGCTGTGGTGTCGGCAGTTGACAGTGTATTTGTTCCTTGGAAGGGAGGTGTCCGGTAGGAGAATCGACAGACTCTCTCCCTTCGAGTTCGTACCTTGTAGTTCAGTGGACTTGATATGTTGTCAGGGATTCGGAGCGCTGCAGTCACGTGGCCGTCGGTTTTAGGCGTACATTCATTGGCAAAGTCGCGCTGCTTGCGGCGAAGATGACGGCTGAAGCTCTGTCCTTTTTATATAGCCATGGTATTCTATGTCGGGTATTGTTCAACCTGACTGAGGTGGCACAGTTGCCTTTGACGGTCTGACGCTGGCTGAGTCTGTGTCAGACTCGGCTACCTGCTCTGTGTAGTTCTTTGTGTACCGCATAGTTTTCCGCTTGTTTGCCGTGTAATGTTATCTTTGCATGTCGTAAATATGCCGTACTCGGTACTGTGTCGTATATTTACCGTGTTATTATCCGTGTATAGTTGTATGTGCATAGCTCTCTGCTGTTTTGTCGTAATGTTGAATATGTATAATTCCCGTGTGTCCGCTATGCAGTTATATGTGCATCGTTCCCGTTCTCAGTGTCGATATCGGACCTGGCTGAACGATCTTGTCGGTCGGTCGGTCGGTCGGGCTGCACTATGCGTCAGGTTGGCCGGAGGGCTGATTGAGACGAATGGGACCTCGGCTGCCAGGGTGGAGGCTATCGTAATGCCGTCTCATTGTCCCGATCCCGCGGGATTGGCGTGCTATTGATCGGCCCGTTTGGCTGTCTCGGTTTGTTTGTGTGTCTGTGTGGGAAGAGTTGCCTTGAAGACGCCTTCAGAGGTCCTGAATGCATAGAATGCGTAGACCGACGGCGTAGATGTTCTGAGAAGAGCGCTTTATTTGATGTTGCCAGTTATGGCTGGCTGTTCGGTGCAAATGTGTCGGTGCGATGTACCGCTGCGCTAGCATTCCTCATTTATAGCCTCGAGTTGGGTCGCATTCCTGCCAGACTGGTTATTGATTCGACTCTGATTGAATCGATTGGAATCGTTCAATCAAAATCCCTTGAATCAAAGAAGAATCGCTTCACCACCGATTTTTTTTATATTCATGAATCATGATTGAATCAAAACCCGCATAGAAACAAGGCTGATTGAATCACACAGACTGTGCAATGCTATTTCAATGGTGAGTCAAACGTGATTTGATTATACAAAAAAAAATGATTCTTTGAATCGGAAAGAATAATTTCTCAAAATGGTTATCCATGAATCAAACGGTGACTGAATCATTCATATTCCAAAATGAATCGTGATTGAATCCTTCCAAAAAAGGTGAATCAATAACCAGTCTGATTCCTGCTTGATTTATTTATGTAGGTCTGCTTGGAGATTGTGTATTTATGTGCAGCGGTTGTTGGTGATAGCGATGCTGTTGTCCGTGATGTTTGAAATATGTGTACCGTTCAATGTAATACTGCGATGTAGGCAGCAACTTTGAATACATGAAACTTGGGTTGTTAGCGGCGCCCATTTACCAATCTTCTGTAAGCTGAGCAGCAATATATAATTTACCTTTTCTTGTGAGCTTAAAATGTTTGTTGATGAGTCGTGAACCCGACTCAGTCAGCTCTCTAAATATTTGTTGTGGACTCAATCATGGTTTCTACCTGAGCTCTTCGATTCAATCACGACTCAAGCCAAGTCCTTAAAAATGTTAGCGACTCATTTTGCGACGTCAGTTTGAGTCCCAAAACTGCTCGATTCATGAATCGCGACTCAATCAGAGTTGAATCGTATACAAGTCTGGCCAAGGCGGGAGTAAGTCGGAGTCCGTTGATTCACCATTTTACAAGTCTGTTTCCAACTGAATTCAAATGCCTTAACTTCTGCTTCAAAAGTGTCTTCTGTTGTTTGTCGAGTCAGGTAAAGCGAAGCCCGAGTTCTCACAAACAAGGAGAGTGCTTGAAACGCTGCTGGTGGTGTCGTGACTGCAGCTCCCAAAACACAACGCTCACTTCAAAGACTGTATTGTTTGTCTACTCCCAGAGTCACTTTCTGTCTGGACTGTCTTGGTACTTACTGGACAGAGAACCCAGGAACGACCAACCCTTGATCGCGATGAGCCTTGCCAGTCTATGTATTAGTGTATTGAACGTGTCGCGCTGTACCATACCAACGCGAACAGGACTTGACAACTCTACCGTAGAGTGGTCGTTAGTTCTTGAATATTTGCAAAACTTTGATGGATGCTTAAATTACTAACGATCTTCAGCATTGCGACACCAGTTCCCAAGTAGCTGTATTTCCAATCCAAACCAAGGACGGAGCGACAGCTGCCTTCTGCACCGCGCAGAAAACTAAAATGCATGAAAACTACGACGTGATGTGTTGCCGGTGTATTTTAAAATGCCAGATTGAGATACACGACGAACAAGACGGCCATGCCTCCTGT
Source organism: Chirona hameri (assembly GCA_036785665.1). NCBI lineage: Eukaryota > Metazoa > Arthropoda > Thecostraca > Balanomorpha > Balanidae > Chirona > Chirona hameri. The sequence continues at coordinate 65,094 of JAXIVJ010000952.1, read as the reverse complement.
CTCACATAAAGCAAATCCACGAGACTGATGACGGCGAAGCTTGACTCAAATTCAGAATTAGGAACCTCGTCCCAGACTTGTAAAATGGTGCTCATAGTTAACATCCCAGGCAAGAACTGCTGTCAGGGCAATTTTATCGCTCATGTTGCCGAATTGAGGACTTGGCTCTATTCAACCGAAATACTACGGAAGTAATTCAACGGTTCTGCTGCTTAAGTGATATCCGAAATTATATGTCACGTTACATCTGCACAGCACAAGTGTCACCTCGATACATTGTCGACATCCGTCGGCTCGGCTCCGCGCCTTCCGACACACTACGACACCTCCAGACACCTCCCGACCGGTGGCACACAGTCGTCTAAAAAAATTGAAAGCCCATAATTATAATATTTAATAATAATAATTATACCTGTATAGTATATACATATATTATCATTGGCCCTTCAGATTATAGTTTGCTAGGACGTTTGTATGTATATACCTATTACCTTGTATTTTCTGGCCAGGTTTACTCTACCTGACCGGTTTACTATACATACTCTATTAAAGTTCTACTCTGTTTTACTCTACATACTCTACATACGCTAACTAACGACGCTAACTAGGTTTACTTTACTATCTTAATCTGCTTGTCCCCATCAAACGATCTCACTTTCTACGAATGTCCACGTTCAGGAGCTTCTCATGTTTCCAGCCATCTTTATATAACTCTCTCCATCCGACAATGTTATTATGATGATATTCTCGGTAGACCATTCCACTCGTTAGCTCTCCCTTCGACCAAATTACACTGGAACTGGATATTCCCATCGAATCGTTATACTCTGGTCGTCCTCGTCCGACCGTTTCATATGCTCTGCATATGTCTTGCTTAGGAAAACGATTGTATCTCGTAAAATGGTAAAATGTATACAATGCACATTTAATATTGCGACCAGTTTGATTTCGTCCGCGAGAGGTCAGCATCATAATCACATGTACCCATGGGCGTCGCCGTAGGGGGGGGGGGGATACCGCCCCCCCCCCCCCCCGTCGTTAGGCTGGGGGATTGTCCCCCGCCCCGACCCCCGAGGAGGCAATTGCCCCGTTTGCCCCCCCCCCCTTGGGTACGCCTATGATTGTGATCATGGATCGACGCAAAATTTGCCTACGATAGTGCGACCTTACATTCCCACTAACATGCCAAATTTCGCGTTTTTGACTGGAAGGTGCGCAGAGTTATTAAACAATTGGATGACATAATTAGTATGAAATGGCTTTCTATGTAACACGAATAACTAGAATATGTATCCCAAAACAGCGATGAGCGAATCGCCTGGCAGTGCATATCGAATATAGAGTCGTTTGAACAATCTACCATGCAGATTTCCGAAAAAAGTTAGTGTTTTTCATCACCTATTATAGTTATAAATAGGTAGACAAAATTAAAGCGGGTAGATACAACTGAAAATTGTGTTCTTAAGTAAACATTATAAGGTAAAAACTGATTTTCCTTCACATTGTCGCGAACCGTACTGATGGTTCATTCGGCACTTCGTCCCCCCCCCCCCCCCCCCACACTAAAAAAAAATCCGTGGCGACGCCCCTGCATGTACCAGTTTTATGTTTTGTGGTGAGTCGGATGACTGATTTATATAATGTTATGTAATGTGTATTGATGTCACATTCGCCGTTGATATTGCGGCCACCAGGAAAATGTTTGTTTTAGCTGGGAACAGTATGCATGGGACTGCACATATCGCATATGATTTTGAAAACTGAATGTTTTGGATCAAGTAAGACTTAAGTAGCAGAGAGTGTATTGTTAAAAATATGCAACTTTTGACTTATTGCATTTTGCAGGCAAGTGGAAATAAATGGACCAAAATCAGTAGTCATACTCAAATTTGCTGGGATGTTCAGTAATACCTAAATAATTACCTACGTACAATAATAATAATGACGATTTATTTCGCACCGACTCGGTACATATCTGGGATGACAACATGAAAACCAGGGCTGCGGAGTCGACATAATTTTAGCAACTCCGACTCCGACTCCGACTCCGGCCTGAAAAAAATAGACTCCGACTCCAACTCCGACTCCGGCTTATATCCGTTCTCCAACCGCATGCTAAGCAATATCTGCAATGCCATCTATTTTGTCCGTTTGTTTGTATTCTTAACAGTATGGAGAACAATGTTACGCCGCCCGAGCACGGGCGCGGCGTGCCGGCCGCGCGTCCAGCCCAGTCACGCTCGTCTGCAGGCGGCGGAATACAATGCAGATAAGAACGTGAGACCGGCACCACTGTGTATGTCTCGTCGAGACGCGTCCGACATTGCTCAGCACGACATACCTGGTTCACCACATGACCTTAAATTGCCTTGACCTGAGGTCAAATTTTGAATTTGACTTAGGTAACCTGGTCACCATGGTATGATTCGAATCTCCTTGACGAAACGAGCACGATGATATTAAAATGGGCGCCGTGTGACCGTAAGAGTCGGTGCGTCCAAAGCCCTAATCATCATCAGATGACGTAAAAATTATTGCCCTAACTTCATCAGGCGCAAATCTACCGCTAGTTGAGTAAACTTTCCACTCGATTCATTTTCCACTCATTTTCTTTCGAAAGGGATGTAAAGTTAATGTCCCTAGGCCGACGACTAGTCTACCGACCAAAGTAATCGCCAATTGCCAAAAAGTCGACTCCGACTCCGGGCCGGAGTCGGAGTCGGTAAGATTTTAGCGACTCTGACTCCGACTCCGACTCCGGCCAAAACTACCGACTCCGACTTCGACTCCGACTCCGCAGCCCTGATGAAAACACAAAACACTTTACTATACCTACGCCTAGAAATTAAAAACACAGAATTAACTCAGACTTGGTCACTGTTGGTGTCAGTCAGGCTCGGGGCTCAGTGCAGCACCTCCTTCCACGCGATCACGGACAATCCTCCCGGTGGGGAACAAATATGTTACCTAAGTCTGCTCCATTCGCAGCATCAATATCTAAGTCAAGGAGATAATAGTCTAGTCGAATTTGCATGTGGTTCGTATTTTCCCGTGTTTTCCGGTCAGGAAGGGCATTATGGGCGGTCAATTTCGCTACCCCTGGCAAAAATCCGTAGCGCCACCACTGGTGCCATATAACCTACCTAGTAGGTATTAGGGATGCATCTCATAACGGATTTTAAATTATCCCACCGGGTACCGGATAATTTAGTAACCAGTAAAACGCCTTAATCGGCGGTAACCGAGCGGTATCTGTTGCTTCCCTGGGACAAACTACATACAAATTAAGCTGTTACGAGCGAGCGCGAAGCGCTCGCTCGTCCTTCCGTGGTATATGGGAAAAATCTGAATATGAGCGGCCCGGCCCGGCCCAACCAGGCCCGTGGCGACGCTTTTGAGAAGCTAATATCTCTGCAACCGCACGTCCGATTGACAAGCGGGTTTCTTTGCTGAGTAATCCAACCTAACCTGTTTGAGACCAGTGGCGACTCATGTGTGTGACTACCACTGCGCGTGGCGCGTGCCGCGTGAGGGGTGTTGAAAAGTGTTTTCTCGCAAAAACTTCGTAACGGCTGGGCAGATTATGGGCAAATTTGATGTGTGGTTAGGGACCCCTCAGCCGCCAGTTTCCCACAAGTCAGGGGTGGGGTGCCTCTGCACGTGCGCACGTGCACACCCCTATTCTATATCTCAGGAACGGCTGAGCCGATTGTGTTCTAATTTGGTGTGTTGTTACTTGTTAGGGACCTCTCAGCCGCCGCCTTTCCACAAGTCGGGGGTGGGGTGCCTCTGCACGTGCGCACGTGCACACCCCTATTCTATATATCAGGAACGGCTGAGCCGATTGTGTTCAAATTTGGTGTGTGGTTAGGGACCTCTCAGCCGCCAGTTTCCCACAAGTCAGGGATGGGGTGCCTCTGCACGTGCGCACGTGCACACCCCTATTCTAGATCTCAGGAACGGCTGACCGGATTGTGTTCTAATGTGGTGTGTGGTTAGGGACCTCTCAGCCGCCGCCTTTCCACAAGTCAGGGGTGGGGTGCCTCTGCACGTGCGCACGTGCTCACCATTTTTTGTATCTCAGAAACTACTTGCCCGATCGAGTTGAAATTCACCATACATTTCGATCGCGCTCGCTCGTTCATCGCCAATTACGGCGCCTTACTGGTATTACATTGTTCATGATCTCCTTTCTCGAATCCGCCAAAAGGGAGTACCTACGTCCTGAGCGCTGCATGCCTCATCGTATAAATTAATGCTTATATAAATCAAGCTATTTATCAAGAATGATTTTTGTCCATTTCCACGTTTGCATGTGCCACGCGCTGTGGTATCAGCGCGTGGCACATGCAAACGTATATACCAATCAGAACGCACCATACCACCCAGATCCCTATCACTATTTGGTATGGTGCGTACCCTATCAGAACGCACCATACCAAAATCAAAATTTATTTGATGGTCCTATCCAATGGTGAAAACCTGATCTCAATCGGTGCAGTGGTTGCAAAGTAATTAGCTTCCGAAAAGCGTCTGTACGGCCGTGTCGGGCCGGGTCAAATGTAAATTTGTCTAGTAAGTTGACGGGAAACCTCATGGGCGCTTCGCGCCCGCTCGGTAATTATCCGGCCGGGTGAGTTTATTTCGTAGCACTGGAATGCAAACATACCGTCTGAGAGACTACGTATTCTAGCACTGATGCAAGCTGCTGGCAATAGAGCTCTTCCCTGCCGTGTCATGTCGCGCATGGCTGGACCTGGAGCTGCAGTCGGGCCACACAGGTACAGGGACCCGCAGTTGCTATGGTACACACTAAGGTCCGGCTTATTTTCTTCTCTAGCGTATGTTTGACGGCAAATTAAGAAACTACCATATATGCATTCAAACCGCATTACTGAGCTTCAAATTGATATATTGACGCATTGGCTCACCTTATCCATTGGCTGCTTTTAAGCAAAATCCGTTTTTAGCGCTTTGCGATGGTAAAAACGGATTTTTGCTTAAAAGCAGCCAATGGATAAGGTGAGCCAATGCGTCAATATATCAATTTGAAGCTCTCAGTGATGCGGTTTGAATGCATATATGGTGGTTTCTTAATTCGCCGTCAAACATACGCTAGAGGAGAAAGAAGCCGGACCATAGCAACTGCGGGTCCCTGTACCTGTCACTGAAAAGCGTTGCTTCTGCTATCGGGTGGGGTTGGAGGTGATGGTCATGGGGTGGGAGTGGTAATGACTGCGGATGCAGGCAGTGATGACAGTGATAATTTGTGTCAGTTGTGGAGGCCGCTGTCTACCGCAGGCTGGATGTGCCGTCACTGGGCGGAAGGTTACTGGTGTCACGGCTGTCATCATTGTGTACCATTATGCATTCGCCAAACTTGCTTGGTTGTTACGAAAAGCCGAACATGTCATCGTCATTGTTGGTCCATCAATATCACGAGTGTACAGATGTCTGATTTTCGGCCGGGAAAGAGGTTATCTCACACCAATGTGTGTCATGCAACATGAAGCGAACTAAATGTACTGAATAATGATGAAACACGCACAAAACGTTTGTATTTGTGGGGCAACGGACGCGGCAGACACGTACAAACGTTCTCATTCCCGATCCACGCTGCTCCGCACGGCGCTGTATTGATGAAAATATAAATATCACATCAATCTATACAATACCATACAACATGATACAGAATACATATGAAGTGATACTAAAGCACGGGCTGAAAGTTGGCGAGTTTGTACAAACATGTAAAACAGAACACAAAATGCACTGGGCTGACGGATGAAAGAAGCATTGTCCCGTCCAGACATGCCATACGTAGCCAGTCAGGCAACAGGACGACCAGCCACAGTCTTCGCAGCCGTTTTGTGCACGTTTACCGCATACACACAAGAACAGTTCATCAAATCACTTCACATGACGTGGACCAGCCAACAGCACATTACTGCAATACTGTACAACACTACCTGCCCAAAACGCGTAATTCCCGGGCCACACTCCAATAGTTAATCTAAAAAAGTCACTGAGGCAGACGAACCAGTATCGGCATCACTGGCTCTAGCGGGCCGCTCGCTACCTGTCGCCGCGGGAGCGTCGCGTGTCGCCCCAATCACTCGGCAGCTGTGCTGCGCCGTCCACCCAGTCCTCTGGAGAAGCCGCCGCCACCTCCGACCGCGCGATAGCGTCCACCAAGGCCTCTCCAGGCTGCACATCCAGCGCCGCGTGGACAGCGCCCTCTGCCGCCAGCCACGGCTGGTCGTCCGCTGCTTCGGCCGCCATCCAGCCCACGTCCGAAGGCAGCAGCGGCGCCTCCTCTGCCGGGGGTTTGGTCATCACCCGCGGCGGGCGCCGCCTACGAGGCCGCTGCGGCTTGGCGGCTTGCGACGCGGCCTCCAGGACCTTGCGGACGCGGTCCACGTCCAGGCGTGCCGCCTCCCGCAGCGCTGTCTTGTGATCAAGGAAGGCGACTTCCGGCTGGCCGCGGCGGTCCTGGCGCATCACCTTCACCGCCGGCGCCGCCGAGCCGTCGCTCTGCTTCGTCACGACCTTGCGACCGACGCGGAAGATCTTGTCGTGGATCTGCGCAGCTCCACCCGAGGCGCACGCTCCGCCGTCCGGCAGCGGTGTCAGCAGCGATGGTGGTATGGATGGTGGATGTAGTGGTGGTAGCAGCGATGTGCTTGGCGACGCGTCTAGCTGAGTATTATGGGTGTTAATTTACCATTGCATAGGTTGTAAACTCTGGTGTTTGTGAAGTCGGCGGGCTGCGTTGTGGTGATTTTGGCGGGATTTTGTGTGGTGTTGGTGGGTTTTTGTGTGGTGTTGGTGGGTTTTTGTGTGGTGTTGGTGGGCTGCGTTGTGGTGTTGGTGGGTTTTTGTGTGGTGTTGGTGGGTTTTTGTGTGGTGTTGGTGGGTTTTTGTGTGGTGTTGGTGGGTTTTTGTGTGGTGTTGGTGGGTTTTTGTGTGGTGTTGGTGGGATTTTGTGTGGTGTTGGTGGGCTGTTGTGTGGTGTTGGTGGGTTTTTGTGTGGTGTTGGTGGGCTGCGTTGTGGTGTTGGTGGGTTTTTGTGTGGTGTTGGTGGGTTTTTGTGTGGTGTTGGTGGGCTGCATGGTGGTGTTGGCAGGCTGTGGTGGGGTGTTGGTGGGCTGCGTTGTGGTGATTTTGGTGGGACGTGGCCTTAGTAGTAATGATCTAATGTTGGCGGGTTTTTGTGTGGTGTTGGTGGGCTGAGTTGTGGTGTTGGCGGGCTGTTGTGTGGTGTTGGCAGGCTGTTGTGTGGTGTTGGCGGGCTGTTGTGTGGTGTTGGCGGGCTGTTGTGTGGTGTTGGCGGGCTGTTGTGTGGTGTTGGCGGGCTGTTGTGTGGTGTTGGCGGGCTGTTGTGTGGTGTTGGCGGGCTGTTGTGTGGTGTTGGCGGGCTGTTGTGTGGTGTTGGCGGGCTGTGGTGGGGTGTTCTCAGCCTCCACCACCAGCGTTCCACCGCCACCGATCGAGCGCTCGCAGTCGGCACACTTGAGAGCCGACATGCCCGACATTTCGTTGACGGTCCGGGTTTGCAGCCTTACTTCTGCAAATAGAAACAAATGCATAAATGTACACGTGCATTTTGCTATTGTGCAGAACACTACCAATTCATCTTCAAGTTCAGATCAGAAGTTTTGCTTCCAGGAAATTTTCACCAAACATGAGATGTGATTGCGACCTAAAAATGTGGAACATCACTATGACAGAATCTTGTCTTATTGCATGCCTTCGTTTTGGCAAATAATATTAAATGACCAATGAGCTGGTAACAAAAGCAAAACCGATGATCCTCTGTATGTGCAACATATCTTTCTTCGGAATTAGCAACCTACTTCCAAAAGAAGTGAAGTCTTGCTTCCCTCGGATGGGGCGATATCGACAATAAATTATGGAAATTAGCACGGGGCGCAGACATCAAAACCGAGGACGCAGATACTGAGTTTCAAGACAGGGAAAATAAAATAAGAGGCTGAAAAAATAACGGCAATCAAGAGCACATATCGTCATACAATGGTTTAACCTTCGCCCTACGGGGGGGGGTCCTAAAAGACCCCCCCCCCCCCTGTTAACTTCCAACCCAAGCAAGATAGAGCAACGCGGTAAGAACCAACATGTTGCCTGTCATGTTTGGAATCTAACGGTATGCAATTTTTAGGTTTCGGGTCAACGAGTGACCTTCCAGGTCAAGTGAATGACCTCGATCGATCACGTCCAGAACAGCGATTTTGCTCTGTCAGAAAACCTCAAAATTAGAAATTGATCAATGTAAATAAAAAGGCATGTTCCTAGACCAGTTTTGTCTCAGAAATACAGAAAAGGTAATTATTTATTCGTATCTGGTAAAAAAAGTCCAAAAAATTTATTAAAAAAAGTGACGTCATGAGTTTCTTACACTTAGGGAGCCATCACTCAGTCAAAAATAGAGATATTGCTTTGCAATTTGGTTTGAGTATTATCCATACTCAGTTTTCTCACATATATTCCGTTTTTTTAACATCTTTGAAAATTTTGATTTTGTGCTGATTTTTCCAAAAAACAGTTTTTGTTGATTTTAGGGGTCAAAAACCCAAAAATTTCGCAAATCCGAGATTGCCATTTTAAATAAATTGACATTTTATATCTTTGCTGAATTGCGTTTGCAATTTGCTTTAAAACTCTGTTTTCTACGATTTTTCAAACATCGTTTTTCTACCAACATGACGTCATCAAAACATCATTATTTCCCAAATTTCTAAACCAATTTCAATGAAATTTTTACAGCATACGTATAATTGTTGTAAACTCAGCCCCTGCAAATTTCAGCAAGATGCGCCGCATGTGTAACAAGTTATGCAAGAAAAACCTCAGGGGGGTCGTTTTAGGACCCCCCCCCCCCCGTAGGGCGAGGGTTAAAGGGAATAATGACCTTTTCCCACAAAAATGGAGTTATTACTTGAAATCGACAGACGAGACCAAAATATATTGTAAATTCATCACATTTTAAAAACCGAAAGATATTTCAAGTTAAAGTTGATAAGCGTTCCACACTTTTAACTCGCGCGGCGCTGGAGTCTCCAGCCGAACGCCCGTCGCTGGGGGGGGGGGGGGGGGGGGGGGGTAAATTTGACTCCCCCTCGTATCTTCCGAACCAATAACTGCAGCGAGCCGCGCAAGGCGGCGATCGAAAGCTCTCTGAGAAGAATCTAACGCATACCCGAAATTCTTAAAATAAGGTCACATGTCAGGTCACGGTCAGGTCAAGTGTCAAAATTTAAGTATTTGGGTTTTTGGGCTATACTTTCCATCCAAAGCCTTAGATTGCGACTATTATCTCACAACGTGCTCTCAAATGTATAATGCATCTCCCGCATAAGTAAAAGTGAAATTGTAAGCAAAGGTCAAGGTCAGGTCACAAAAGGTCACAGGTCTACGAAAGCCATGCGACACATGTTGTATGGGTTATTTTACACGTATAATTCGATAGTAGCAGCCATTTTCACAGCCTGACCCCCCCCCCCCATATAATGGCCCTCAAGTCAAGGTCAGATCACAATAAGGACAAAATTTGAAATTGATTAATCTAAATAAACATTGCATGTTTCTAGACTAGTTTTGTCTCAGAAATACAGTGGTGGCATTTATTTGTCTGTATCTGGTCAGTAAAAGCCAAAAATGCAATTAAAAAAATGACGTCATGAGTTGCTTATACTTAGAGAGCCATAAGTCAGTCACAAATAGATATTGCTTTTAAATTTGGTTTGGGCATCGTTCATACTCGGTTCTCTAATATATCTTCCGTTTTTTTTAAAAATCTTTTTTTAAACTTTTGTGGAAATTCTTCCAAAAAAATCATTTATTTTTATTTTTGGGGGTCCAAAACACAAAATTTCGAAAATCCGAGATAGCCATTTGGAAGACAATGTTATTTCCTTTCTTTTGACGCTTTTTATTTGCGATTTGCATCAAAACGTAATTTTCTACGATTTTTCAAACATTTAACTTTTTTCTCACCAAAAATGACATGACATGGCGTCACTAAAGCGTCATTATCTCCCAAAATTCTTCACCAATTTCAATAAAATTTTGGCAGAAGACGTAGAATTGATGTAGCATAAGGTACCGGAAGTTTCACTTCGATATCCGTCATAGTTTTCAAGTTATTGAGAAAATCCGGGAGGGGGTAAAATTTACCCACCCCCCAGCGCCGCGCGGGTTAACGACCGGTACTTGCAAGTACTTTTGGTCCTCATCAGACTGCGGGCTTTTCCCGTATTGCTTTTTTACGCAATGGAGTGGAAAATATATTTTGCGTTCTGCTTTTTGTGATTATATGCCCGACGATCCTCTACAATTAACAGCCATTGAATAAAAAGGTCACCAAATTAGCAGTTAACTGATGCATATAACGGCGGCCTAATTACTGTGGTTGCGACCCTCAATTTTTGAAAATTGCCATTTATTTTCAGCATTAGTTTTGTATAGTTTTGTCTCTGGCTGTATACAACACTATGCTTTATATTATCGTGAAAAAATCCCCAAAAATTAACAAACAATACAAAAACTGGCAATTCAATCGGAAGCTCATCGATGCACATCGACGGCGACCTATTTAGTGTCGGCGATTTGTTTAGAGGTAATTCAACAACGTTGAACAGATTGATACAAAAGCGACAGATGTGTCGCTTTCCAATAGTGGAGGGAAAATACTGATCATGAACTCCTTAGGAAGTATATGTACTTGCTTTTTATTTTTTTTCTAAAACTTCCAACTTTGAATTAGGGAATAATTTTATTTAATTTTTAAAGTTGGTAACAAAATAAAAAGGTCATTATTTCCCTTTAAGCAATGGTTGTAACTTACGCTGGTAAAAAAACTTTCTCAGGGCCATCTGGGCCCGATTGGGCACTTTCTGTCCCGCTTTGTCTTCATGGGTGAATGCCGTTTCTAGCATATGGTCTTCAAAAGTTTCGAATTTCAGCGTCGTCACATCACTTGCTTTGCGAAACCCCACTAGGGCGCAATGCCAGCCTGCTCCCTGGAGCTTATAAACCTGCAAAAAAAAAAACGCTGGTAAATATTTGAGCACACTGCAAACAATCATACTTGGCGCGTTCTCCCACCAAGCGCAGCAGGCCTTACGCCCTCATGCCTCAGTTTTCGACCACATTTGGTGTGCAGGGGTGTGCAGGGCCAAGGATTCGACTGTCACAAAATCAGGCTAATCTGACCCATAGGGATCGTTGGGTTACGGCCCGAGACATTTTCCACATTTGTGACAATAACATTTTGGCAGGCTTATATCTCCTAGAATTCGGGCACGGATCAAGTAAAACTACACATCATTAAAATCACAAAGGTTCAAGGTATGCAACTGTAGAACGAATAATGGACTTGTATCAATGTTAAAACATAAGGTCACGTGACCAAATTTTTAGCTCATAATTTTACCTCGAAGTGCAGGCCGTCCACCAATTTTCAACCATCTCAAAAGTACCTTTTGCCATTGTTCTTTGTGTTGCAACAATACAAACCTTCGGCATCAGTATATGTATGGGTGTATTTGAGCATTTTCCGGAGCATTTTCCGGACCCACCCGATAGAGCAATGCGGGCAGACGACCGCCAGCTGTTGATTCAAAATCGTCTTTACGGCATACGGCCGGCGGCCGGCCGACAAGCCCTATTCCCACGCTTATATCTCATCAACAGAAAAAGGTAGAATTACGAAACCCACAGAGCACAGATATGCGTCTGCCGTAAAGGCGCTTTTGAATAAACAGCCGGCGGTCGTCTGCCCGCATTGCTCTACCGGGTGGTATGTAGACGTCCGGAAAATGCTCAAATACACCCATACATATACTGATGCCGAAGGTTTGTATTGCTGTAACACAAAGAACAATGGCAAAAGGTACTCTTGAGATGGTTGAAAATTGGTGGACGGCCTGCACTTAAGAGGTCAAATTATATCAAAAATTGACAAAATGCATCGGCCCCTGAGCCGACGGAGGGAAAACAACAGCAACAACAACAACAGGCCAAATTATGAGCCCAAAATTTGGTCACGTGACCTTATGTTTTAAAATTCATACAGGGTGCATTTTTCGTTCTACAGTTGCATACCTTGAACCTTAGCGATTCTAATATGTAGTTTTACTTGATTTGTGTCCGAATTCTAGAAGATAAACCTGACAAAATGCCCGTGTCATCACAAATGTGAAAAATGCCTCGGGCTATAACTCGTGATCTACGTGTCATATCAACCTGATTTTGTGACAATCGAACCTGGGCCCCAAATATCCCTGCACACCAAATTTGGTCGAAATCTTATATAAGAGGGTGTTAAATTCACCCCTCTCTGCTGCGATGGGTAGGAGAATGTGTCACCTGCAACAAATAAAATGTTAGTTGAGGTGAGAGAGATGGGTCAAATTGAATACAAAACGTATTACAAGTTTGTGTTTTCATAAGTACAAGTACAAGTTTTCACAAGTGGAGTTTTGAAGATAAGATCAATTGTTTGTTATATGGGACATTCCACGAAAATCAACACAAAATAATTCAATTTGACACCCTCATATTTTAGAAAATTCTGAAAATGGGTTTATAGGATAATCTCGGGCGCTAAAACCAGCTGTGACAATCTTTGTTTTTCTTTCAGATCAACGGTCACCGAGTTAAAGCCTCGGGCATTTTTGAGAGGTCATGTTGTAAGGCCATCTTTGATCGCCTGTAGCTTGTCAATGAACAGTACGAACGTATTATAATTCCATATGGTTGAGGACGTCGCAATGATGCGAGGAAACTTTTTGCAATTTCGGATTTTTTTTTTGACCCCGTGACCTCGTGACCTAGTTTTCCATGAAATACCTTGATCTGTGGCACCAAAAAAACGCATTTTTGTCTGAAGCCAAATCAATCTTGATGAATATTATTTAAACAAAAGAAAAAAAACGCGTTTTGCCTATAAAAAAGTACTTTTAAGCTTCGCAAAAACTCCGGTATGCGGCGCTGCGAACATATATCTGTGTATTTTAGGACTGGGTAGATACATCGAGATGCAGTAAACGACAGTGGATAGGTCTAAGCATTCTGAGAGGAAAATGTAAGAATACTTTTGTGATCTGATGTCAACGTCAAGGTCGTATTTAAGGTCAAATATTGCAGGAAGCGCTTTGAACACATGTATGTGTATCTCTGGACTAGGTAGAGATATCGAGATGCGGTAAACGACAGTGGGTAGTTCTAAGTATTCTAGTATTCTGAGACGAAAATGCATTTTGTTTTGTGTGTGATCTGAGGTCAAGGTCAAGGTCATATTTAAGGTCAAAAATTGACATTGCGACCTTAATATGACCTTGACCTTGGTAGAGATATCGAGATGCAGTAAACGACAGTGGATAGGTCAAGTATTCTGAGACTAAAATGTAAGAAAACTTTTGTGATTTGAGGTGAAGGGCAAGGTCGTATTTAAGGTCAAATATTGCAGGTAGTGCTTTGAACACATGTCTGTGTATCTCTGGACTGGGTAGAGATATCGAGATGCGGTACACAACAGTGGATAGGTCAGAGTATTCTGAAAGGAAAATGTAAACATCCTTGTGTGATCTGAGGTCAAGGTCAATGTCATATTTAAGGTCAAATATTTAAATTGCGACCAATAATATGACCTTGTCCTCAGATCACAAAAGTATTTTACATTTTCTTCTCAGAATACTTAGACCTATCCACTATCGTTTACCGCATCTCGATATCTCTACCCAGTCCAGAGATACACATACATGTGTTCAAAGCACTACCTGCAATATTTGACCTTAAATACGACCTTGACCTCAGATCACAAAAGTATTCTTACATTTTCCTCTTAGAATACTTAGACCTATCCACTGTCGTTGACTGCATCTCGATATCTTTACCCAGTCCGAAGATACACAGATATGTGTTCGCAGCGCCGCCTACCGGAGGTCTTGCGAAGCGTAAAAGTACTCTTTATAGGCAAAACGCATTTTTTTTACTTAAACAAAACAAAATCATAAAGACTGATTTGGCTTCAGACAATTTTTTTTTTGGGTGCCACAGATCAAGGTATTTCATGGAAAGCTAGGTCATGAGGTCACGGGGTCAAAAAACAAAAACAAATAACATCCGAAATTGCAAAAAGGTTCCTCGCATTAGTGCGAGCTCAACCATATGCAATTATATTACGTTCGTGCTGTTCGTTGACAAGCTACAGGCGATCAAAGATGGCTTTACAACACGACCTCTCAAGCATGGCCGAGGCTATAACTCGGTGACCGTTGATCTGAAAAATGTAAGATTGTCACACCTGGCTTTAGCGTCCGAGATTACCATATAAACCCATTTTCAGAATTTTCAAAAATATGAGGGTGTCAAGCCTTGGTCGATTTGTCGTGGAATCCCACTGTCAAAAGAACCGCATTACTCCATTCTATCGAACTGCTATCTCGAATTTGTCGTTTAATTGATGACGTCACACTCACAAAATTATATAATACTTTTTTTTGGGGGGGGGGAGAGGAATTATCATATTCAAATATATATATATATATATATATATATATATATATATATATATATATATATATATATATATATATATATATATATATATATATATATATATATATATATATATATATATATATATATATATATATATATATATATATATATATATATATATATATATATATATATATATATATATATATATATATATATATATATATATATATATATATATATATATATATATATATATATATATATATATATATATATATATATATATATATATATATATATATATATATATATATATATATATATATATATATATATATATATATATATATATATATATATATATATATATATATATATATATATGATGGAGACTATCACGATGAATGTGTGTACCAAATTTGAAGTCAATATCTACAACATGACTGACTTATGACCATTCAAAGACCAAACACCGTCATTTTGTATTCTATTTTGTATGCTTGGGCGTAGTTTTTTGCCCGTATATGAAATTATATGCTTAAAGGGACTATCCCACCTTAACATTATATTTGAGTTGAGATAGCCATTTTGATGGCTTGGCATTGAAATTAAGTATGGTAGCAGTTAAAACAACCACAATGATCTAATCAAAAAGATATTCGAGTTTGATTTTGACATCTGAAAAAATAAGGCCCATGTGTATTTGAATAGGGCCTCTAAACCGACAGCGTCGTCTCTCTTACCCAACTGGTAATGATAGTCGACTTGTTTTAAGGTCAGCCTTGGAATATTTTCGTCTTTCATTTCTCGATCCCCGGGTGGTTCGCAATCTAACACCGGGTGGTTCGCTTTTTCTGCGCAATAGATGTCGACAAAAAATTGTGCCATATATTTGGCAGCACAAAGGATTTCCCTGTTATTAAAAACAAAATCATATGACGTCACCAACCCAACTTTCCGCTTAAAACTAAAAGTTTAATATCTTCCAAGATAAGCAATTTTTTTCGGAAAAAAAGTTCACGAACATGTTCAGCTGACCTCGCCTGACATGTAGACATACAATTAAGTGTGATTCGACAACTTTCAAAAAGGTGGGACAGTCCCTTTAATACAAAGTTTCATTTTAGTTGTCATTTTACGCGCTTCAGACGAAAATCCAACCCATAAACATGTATTGTGACGCATATTGACCAAAAACAGCATGTCGACCCCACCTCTTGACCTCAGATGACCTCATTTGACGCAAGGTCATTACAATGATTGGATGGGTATGTTTAAGTTTTAAATGCATATATTAACTCGATTTATCGGTAAGGGAACAAACAGCCAAATTCCAGTATTTCTCCCAAAACCTTGCATCGTCGAATTGGTGAATTTGTATTTGACCTGACCTGTGACGTCATTGGTGACATTGAGGTCAATACAATTTAAATTCTGCCGATGAAATTTCCGGGGCTATACAATGGTGTCTGAGTTGGGTCAATCGGACCATTGGTTTATGAGATACCGACGGGGGCAAAAAAGCCCCCCCCCCAGTAACTTGCGTTAAAGAAAATACCCCAGTAACCAGCCGGGTCAAATTAAATTATATTTGTTACAATGGGAGGGAAAAATTGCACGTCAAAAGTGCATAAAATTGGAACAGATTATGGCGATTGATATACGCGTGTTATATATAAATTTCGAAAACAAATTGGTCAAGCAGCAACGGTCCCAAGCCTGCATTTTAAAGAGGCAACCACCAAGGAGAAGTTTGCTGATGATGTCAAAGACTTGATCACAGCAACACATATTACTACCTCAGGTAACGTATTTTATGCATGCCATGGTCCAACTTGTCCTTTTAGGATATACTAAGAAGTAGAATGTGCGAACACTCAAGAAACAAAACCTACCTGGTGTTTCATTTGGTTAATTATTTTTTGCAGATCCTTGTCCTTTGTCCTTGCTCCTACTTCCTTCAGTCTGCTGCGCAACGTAGACTGTCGAGCAGCCCTGGCAGCCGCCAAGTCAAAGCCGCATGCTTTGCATTTTCTTTCGTTGCCACCAACTGCACCGGCACAACTTGGACACTTGCATCTTCCCATATCTGCAATACAAGAACGAAGATGTTAGCAGGCTATTTCTTCGCTTGATGACCAAGATGGCCAAGATTCGGCCACAGGGAACTATAATTGCTTTTGAGCTAGGGAACAGGGTGGTAAACCCGAGCTCAAAAAGGTGCTATGGAATGGGGAAATTTGAGCTAAAAAGACGATATAGCATACAAATTTGACCTAAAAAGTTTAAGTGGCATGGAAAATTCACAAAATTCAAACCGTGTAGGAGGTGCTTACTGCTCTACGCAACAGCTTGTGGAAGGAAAGTGATGGATGCCTTAGTGGTTGACATTCTTCCGTGGAACTTTTGCTTGGGAGTGACAAATTATCAAAGCTGGTAAAAGGAGTGGAAGTTATTATCCATAGTGTCGTTTTCTACCCAAAATTCCTCACTCTAGGACACTGTTCGGCCAGCGGAACTTCCTGGACTCGCCTCGCGTTTTTGTCATATTTCGTGCACGTTGCCAGTACGACCCACCGGTGCGTGCTACGTTTTAGGTTGGAAGTGTCTTCCAATTTCCAGATCCAAGAAGGTAGCCTCGTAATGACGTAACACGCATTAGGCAGGTAGTGTTACGGGCGTTTTTTTAGTATCTTGAAACTTTGTGACTTTTCACAAAATTTAATAGTGTTGTCAAAATTTTGAAAAAATCGGGCCAGCAGAGGCAGTGCCAGGCTCCTGTTTTGGGGAGGGTGTTACGAATGCGGTTGTGCGGCGCATACTTCCTTCGTAGTTTGCGGTGCAATAAATGCGTCAGAAACATTTTCAATGTAATATGCATCATAAATACTGGGATTGAACATGTTTTTTTTTTTGGCAGAGGCGCACTCAGGTACAACAAATGGGAGGCGATACCCTCCCTCATATTAGGTCCAACTTCAAATTAGTAAGATGATAAAAGATAGGCGTTACGCGCATGGTGATCCCCCCCCCCCCCCACGTTATTTTCCTGGATCCGCCTATGCGCAATATATTACATTTAACAAATTACAGCAAATAATGCCCACATGTGACGTTCATGTCGTCCGAAACAATCACGAACAGCACAAATTTGTTATCAGAAAATCCCCCCATTTTACTACATCCCCTGAATACACCTATAATTTTGTTTTATTTTGGTACTTGTCTTTTGATATATTGAAGACCAGTACATTTGAAGTTCAAAAACGTTTGGGGCATGCAAATCGGTCAAACCACATGGCCGCAATAACCTTTCAAAAAACACCCCAAATTGTCGTTTTTTTAGCACCCCATTTTTTAACCCAAAAAAAAATTCGGGATCCAAAAAGAAAGAAAGATCTTGACATGAATCGAATGGCGTTTTCCCCATCAAAATCGACCGAGCGGTTCTCGAGATCTCTTGGGGGGGGGGGGGGGGGGGGGCGAATCTGCCCCCGCAGGTTAACGCAGGGAATAGGGTTAACCCGCCATTGGCTGCGGGGGGAGGGGGGGACGTTTTTCGCCCCCTCCCCCTGGCGAACTTTCGCAATAACTCAAAAACTAATAGCGCTATCGACGTGAAACTTCAGGTACCTTCTCCTACATCAATTATACATATTCTGTGCGAAAATGAAGAAATTTCGTCGAAATTTTCCAAAATATAGCGAATTTAGTGACGTCACTACACACGAGTTTGACACAAAAATCGGCTAAACTTTAGCAGGCCTTACAAATGCCATATTTGAAGCAAAATGCAATCGAAAAACGCCAAAAGATAGCAAATGGCATGGGCTACAAAATGTCCATCTCGGATTTGTGAAAATGTTGGTTTTTGACCCCCAATTTTTTTAAATATAAAAATGCCCTCAACATCAACATTTTCAAATATTTTCAAAAAACCGGAAGATACGTTGAAGAACCACATGTCAACAATACCCAAACCAAATTTAAAAGCAATATCTTTATTTTTGACTGACTTATCGCTCCCAAGTATGAGTAACTCATGACGTCATATTTTGAATTTGCGTTTTTGTATTTTAGTGACCAGATACAAACAAATAAATGCCAGCACTGTATTTCTGAGACAAAACTGGTCTAGACACATGCCTTTTCTATTTATATTTATCAATTTCAAATTTTGACCTTATGTGACCTGACCTTGACCTTATATGGTGTCAGGTTGTGAAATTGACTGCTACTATCGAATTATATGTGTAAAATAACCCATACAACATGTGTCGCATGGCTTTCGTAGACCTGTGACCTTTTTTGACCTGACATTGACCTTTGCTTACAATTTCACTTTTGCTTATGCGGGATATGTATTATACCTTTGAGAGCACTTTGTGCGATAATAGTCGCAATCTAAGGCTTTGGACAGAAAGCATGGCCCAAAAACTCAAATATCTCAATTTTACCTTTGACCTGACCGTGACCTGACATGTGACCTTATTTTGAAAATTTCGTGCATGCTTTGGATGCGTCTCATTCAGAGCTTTCGATTGCCGCCTTGCGCGTCTCGCTGCGGTTATTGGTTCGGAAGATAACCGGGGGGGGGGGGGGGCGAAAAACGCCCCCCCCCAGCCAATGGCGTTCGGCTGAGACCCCAGTCAATGCCGGGTTAAGGTATACATGCCGCTTATTACCGGTATAAATGTCGCTATTCATTAGCACGAAAACGCCTGCAAGCCAAGTCTTTCTTCATATTGGGGAAGAGATATAAGTCCCATGAACATATTTAGGAGAGAAGGGGGATGCTGATTAGAGATGCACAAATTTCTCCAAAAACAGGAACCGGCACCGCCACCGCCACCGCTCATAAATGAGTTGGCACCGGCATCAAGCCCGGCCACATGTGGCAGCACCCGCCAGGCCCGGCAGCCAGCAATCTGCATGTCTGCTTCATTATACATTAAACAATATTTTAACCCCCGAACTTGTGCTGAGCCCGGCATGAGACCGGCAAGCCTGAGTTCAGACACAGCTTCAGGCCCGCCGGACATGAATTTGGGCCCGGCGCCGGCTCCGTGGTCCTGAAATTTGCATCCCTAATGTTGATTGATGCTTGCGCAAAAGTTAAGGACAGCAGCCGCTGGGACTTGTGAGCAAAGGCATTGCCTTCTTGTTTACCGAGTGTCTACTCCATCACCACATCCAGGGCTTCTCTGCAGCCGCACCAGTCCAGCAGCTTCTCCGTGGCCGTGCCAGTCAACGTTTCATCCGCAGCTGAATCAGCCAAGCGGCTCTCCGCGGCCTCGCTAATATAGCGACTCCTCCACCATACCACCCGTCTAGCGATTTCTTCGTGACCGCACACGTCCGTGGCTCCTCTGTGACCGAGCCAGTCCAGTGAGTCTATACCACTTTTCGCCGCTCATATTCGGCGCTTGTTCACCAATTTGAGAAATAGCGCATCATATGCAGATCTAACGCAACCAAATGTGGCAACCAAATCAACACTCAAATTCGGCGGCGCGTCAGCGATCGGCATTACCGCAATTAATTTCGACGCTATAGAATTGTTCCTGACGCGAACCGAACATATGACATACTTTATGACAAACCTGAATGAACTGGCCTTACATAGACATACGACATACAGGCATACAATATAAGTGCAGCAGTGGGCCACATTGGCCCTTCGAGGCTCCACATACCCTCCCTTCCTCCCACCCCCATACAAAATCTGGCTCCTTCCTGAATGTTTTGCAGTTCCCTCACTCCTCGGGAACTGAAAAAGGACTGTCGCAGCCTAGTCCTCCTAGAATGTTTGATAGTGAATTGTGCTGAGGGCCCCTAGATCTATTGTTTCCATTGAATTAAAACATCCCTTGGAGATATCCTAGGCGTTGGCCTTGGACAAATTTTAAGAGTTCGATGAGATCCTCACAGATGACAGGAGACGACTCCTGTCTCCTCTGTTATCTGTGGATCACCCCTTAGTCTTCTATAGCCAGACTTGTAACGACTCAATTTTTTTTTAGTCGACTCAAGTCTGATTCAACAGCCGAAGAACTGACCCGACTCTTGAATCAAGTGTTGTTTAACAAACAAAAAAATCGACTCAACTCTTGACTCAAGTGCTGTTTTCAAAAATTGAATCGACTCGACTCTTGAATCAAGTGCTGTTTTAAAAATTGAATCGACTACACTCAAAATATATCAACTCAATTTGACTAATCATCACAAGTTGAATTGTGTTGACCCCAGGGGGCGGGGGAGGGGTCAGCAGATTCACATTTTATCTAGTGTAAATTTGATTCGACTCAAGTCTGACTACAGCCGAAGAACTGACTCAACTCTTGACTCAAGTGCTGTTTCAAACAAATTGAGTCAACTCGACTCTTGACTCAAGTGCTGTTTTGTTAAATTGAATCGACTCGACTCATGACTTATCCAAAAATGTCTGACTCATGAGTCGATTCATGACTCAACTCTGAGTCGGTTACAAGTCTGTCTATAGCCAAGTGAAAACATGTCAATTTAATTAATATCTGTTCATATGATAGGTTGCCAAGACCACTGATCATTTTGGTTGCCCTTTTTGCACCCTCTCTAAAAGCCAACAATCCCTTTCGTACATTGGAGCCCAAGCTTAACAACATAACAGCAAGCTTAACACCAGTAAGGCGCCATAGTCGGCGATGAACGAGCGAGCGCGATGGAAATGTATGGTGAATTTCAACTTGATCGGGCAAGTAGTTTCTGAGATACAAAAAAGGTGCGCACGTGCGCACGTGCAGAGGCACGCGCACGTGCACCCCTGACTTGTGGGAAGGCGGCGGCTGAGAGGTCCCTAACCACACACAAAATTCGAACACAATCGGCTCAGCCGTTCCTGAGATAGAGAATAGGGGTGTGCAGTGTGCACGTGCGCACGTGCAGAGGCACCCCACCCCTGACGTGTGGGAAAGTGGCGGCTGAGAGGTCCCTAACCACACACCAAATTTGAACACAATCGGCTCAGCCGTTGCAGAGTTTTTGCGAGAAAACACTTTTCAACACCCCTCACGCGGCACGCGCCACACGCAGTGGTAGTCACCCACATGAGTGAGCACCGGTCTCAAACAGGGTAGGTTGGATGGGGCTGCTAAGCACAGAAGTCCGCTTGTCAATCGGACGTGTGGTTGCAGAGATATGAGCTTTTCAAAAGCGTCGCCACGGGTCGGGTCGGGTCGGGTCGGGTCGGGTCGGGTCGGGTCGGGTCGGGTCGGGTCGGGTCGGGTCGGGTCGGGTCGGGTCGGGTCGGGCCGGGCCGGGCCGGGCCGGGCCGCTCATATTCAGATTCTCCCCATATACCACGGAAGGACGAGCGAGCGCTTCGCGCTCGCTCGTAACAATACTCAAGGTGAGGACTTAGGACTAAGGCAGGACTAGGGCAGGACTAAGGAGGACTAAGGCACAGTCAAGTTTCCTAATGACCTCTTCGCTTTTTTACCAGCCATTTCTGTGATGGCCCCAAACATTCTAAGGGCCCTTTTCCTAGCTTCTACAGTCTCATCTGATGCTCCTAGCTGACTATTTACATTTTACAACGCCTATATGTTTTTCCTTTTCAATTACATCTAACTCCTGAAACCCGCATTTCTTCTGTTTTGGTGATCAGTTAAAATGAGATCAGTCCCGAGAGATGCCGGTCGTTTATAACACACGCATATATACATACATACATACATACATACATACATACATACATACATACATACATACATACATACATACATACATACATACATACATACATACATACATACATACATACACACACATATACACTAACGTTGAGTGTGGGTGAGGCCAGGCGAACTGCTATTTCATTTGATGCATATGTTTGTATGCTGGTGCTTGTTGTTTGACCTGTGAATTCTGTGAAAATAAACTAGCCCTTAAGTGGGAAAAACCCGGGAAAAAAAACTCCTGACTAAAAAAAACTTACATATGATTGTCTAATGTCTACTGTTATCTCTTCCTGTGTGCATGATCTTACATTAAATTTCATCTGCCATGTTTCAGACCACTCAACAAGCCTGTCTAGGTCATTCTGAAGCATGTCATGATCCACTTTGCCCTTAATCTCTCTAAAGACCTTGAAATCGTCCGCAAATTTCAAAACCCTACTGTCTAGCCCATTTTCGATGGTATATAAAAATGCAATAAACAATAAGGGTCCAAGGACTGAGCCCTGTGGAAGCCCACTGAGGACGTCTTGCCACATAGATTTGACCTACCTGCAGATGTCGCTATTTTAATTTTAGTATGGTTGCGAACTTACGAGCGAGCGCGAAGCGCGCTCGTCCTTCCGTGGTGTATGGACAAAATCTGAATATGAGCGGCCCAACCCGGCCCGTGGCGACGCTTTTGAGAAGCTCGTATCTCCGCAACCGCACGTCCGATTGACAATCGGGCTTCTTTGCTGAGCAGCCCCATCCAACCTACCCTGTTTGAGACCAGTGCCGACTCATGTGGGCGACTACCACTGCGTGTGGCGCGTGCCGCGTGAGGGGTGTTGAAGTGTTTTATCGCAAAAACTCCGCAACGGCTGGGCAGATTATGTGCAAATTTAGTGTGTAGTTAGGGACCCCTCAGCCGCCACTTTCTCACAAGTCAGGGGTGGGGTGCGTCTGCACGTGCGCACGTGCAAACCCCTATTCTATATCTCAGGAACGGCTGAGCCGACAGTGTTCAAATTTGGTGTGTGGTTAGGGAACTCTCAGCCGCCACTTTCCCACAAGCCAGGGGTGGGGTGCTTCTGCACATGCGCATATGCACACACCTATGCTATTTCTCAGGAACTGCTGAGCCGATTGTGTTCAAATTTGGTGTGTGGGTAGGGACCCCTCAGCTGCCGCCTTCCCACAAGTCAGGGGTGGGGTGCCAAGGGTGGGGTGTCTCTGCACGTGCACACCCTTTTTTGTATCTCTACTTGCCCTATGTAGTTGAAATTCGCTATATATTTCCTTCGCGCTCGCTCGTTCATCGCCAACTACGGCGCCTTACTGGTTTAGTTGCATCTGAGAACTGATATCTATGTGTAACTTAATTTGAGCCTGACGCCTCAGGACATTTAGACGTTGAACATACAGCAACTGTGCGCTGAAACAATGGAGCACCATGCACCAACCAAACTTGATACAGACCAATTTGCATTAATTGTTTACAAAATTATCTGTTAAAAGCTTTTCCAATTCCAAGCTTGCTTTCATCTCAAAATAGTGGTACAGACTGGATCTGCAACATTTCAGATTTTGAAGTTCCTACTAGGACCACAGCCATGATACAAAAGTTCACACTGTTAAGCATAAGTATTTTGATGGAAAAGTTGGCATATGTCATACACACATTTGTACCATTGTCTTTTTTATAAATAAATTTAGTCCACAACTTTTGATTGTGTGGATTTCCTGGTGCAAAGCCCACGTTTAGCAGTGCTTGTTGTGGAAACCCTGAATCCAACATCCATCGATGCCGACCAGCTCCCTTCTGTACCTTTGACTCTTTTCCCTCTTCAGGGAACTTCAGGGAACTTCAGGGATCCTCTTCATGACATGTACAGACCAACTTCTACTGGACTTGGGATGGAACAAGCTAACAACTAGATGATGCAGATGCATACATAACTCAATTTTGTTGTCAAACTGAACAACCCTCATCATCAAACACCAAACTACATAAGCGATCATGCCAGGCACACGAGCCCTCGACACAGGAAGAATGTTCGGAAAGGCTACAATACTCTCAATGCCTCAAAACCACACAACTCCTTTTTCTATTTTTCCCCTCAACACTGGCAGTAAGTGGAATCAGAGCTAAGCGAAGCCACACAATTCCTCCCCTCCAATCCTTTAAACAGACCATTTCTGAGCGACTGGGGGTGCCCAGCCCACCAAGCTTCCAACCTAAAAAAGCCTCATGGAGTGGAAAATTTGATCTTCATTCATAAAAAGACCATGTAGCATAACAATTTGACAAATGGATTACATAGAATGCAAAATTCACATCAGTTGTAGTAACTGAGGGAGATATGTTCAACTCAGAACAAAAAATAAAACACTAATTGGATTGGGAGTGATTTTATAAGGATGACAATGCGTACCAAAAACTCCTTTATTTTGTCACAGTAGTTTGTGAGACTCTGAGAGTAACAAGTAATTCTTAAAATAACACTGGTAGTTGGAACTTTCACTTAGGAGTGAAAAATTCATGTCAAAATCGGGAATAAAAGAGGAAATTAGTATCAATAGTGTCACTTGCCACCCAAACTTCATAATTCTTCCTCACGGTTTCCTGGACATCGGGTGACCTGACTTCTGCTGAGTATTTAATCACTAGGCTTGCAATTCCTTCAGTAAAATCCCATCTGGAGTTAGGCGCTGATAGACTCCATACCCTGAATCTGTTGTACTCTGTGTAGGATAGGCTTTTTTGAGCAGACCTGATCTAGTACTGGAATATTTTCAATGGGAGGAGTCATATTTCTGTGACATGCTTATTCCAGTTAGCCCCACTTGATGTGATACTTAATGCTATTGGCTTAACATTTTAAAGACAACCCCCAACAAGATAAGAAAAAGCAATAATTTAATTCAATGTGAGGTATGAATCTACTTGGAACTCCTCGCCATGACGTGTTGGTAACAGTGCCTAGCATTTCCTCTAAAAAGTTATTGGATGAAACAGCAGGCAATGCATTGTTTGAATATGCTGAAAAGTGCAAAGATGCCTGTGTTTCTCTTGATATCAATTTACCTGTACTGTTACTGTCATTATTGCAGGTTTCTCATTCATAATATACTCTGGACATTAACACTGGTAATCATGGAATGTGTACAATGTCATATTAGATGGAGATGCCTACCCCAGCCCCAGCTACTTTGGGGCCGATTCTGTTTTTATTGTTCACTAATGACTTTACTTCTTTTATTCACCATGGCCAGCTCATTATGTATGCAGACGACGCGCAATTTATTGATGCGGATACTCCGGCTAACGTTGGTGACCTCCGGGTCGGAGTGGAGACCACGCTGGACACTGTCCTAAATTGGTTTACGCAAAATCGTCTCAAAATTAATCCCACTAAAACAGATCTTTTGGTTGTGAAATCTAAGCGACTTTCCATTGACAAAAGCTTTGAAATCCGTTTTGGATCGCAAAACATCAGACCTTCTTCTTCTGTTAAGGTCCTCAGGGTAATATTAGACTCTGGTTTAAATTGGGAACTCCAAATATCTGCCATCGTCAGGCGTTGCTACAGTATACTGGTGGGATTGGCGAAGCTGAGCCATCAATTACCACCCGAGACAAAACAGACCATAATCGAAGGGCTTGTTCATCCCCACATCATATACTGCCTGACTGTGTGGGGAAGCTGCTCAAAAACTCAAAAGTATAGGATACAGAAAGCTTTAAATTTTGGTGCCAGGATCATCACAGGACTGAAAAGGTCACAACACATTTCGTCCGCTCTAAAGTCACTTGGGTGGTTTAAAGTAGAAGAGCTGCTGACTGAACGTGACTTGGTGGTACTCTACCAGATACTGAGGTCGCCGAAGTCGCCTGACCATCTGCGCGCACTTGTGTTGCCTCGTGCAAACGTATCCGACCGGACCACGCGGGGATCAGAGAGCATGTTGCTGCAAACTCCACGCGTGCGCACGGAGCTCGCTCGACGGTCATTTCTATGTCGAGCCACCACCGCCTGGAACCGTCTACCGGCTCAGCTTAGGATAGTCGAGTCGCCCGGTCTTTTTCACGCGGGTGTACTGAGATGGCTAAAGGGTGATGGAGTGTAGTGATTTTAAACGTGTTTATTGATTTGTGCTTTTATAATTGTGTTTACTGTATTGACTCTGAAATCGGAAGAGCCACGATGTGGAGATTTTTTACGAATACATACATACATACATACATACACATTTAAATTTGTATTTGCACTTTGTACACAGTCTGGGAAATAAGGCTGGCAGGCTTCTTCGTTTAGGGTTGAGAATGTCCCTTTTCTCTTTCCTTGCCACAACTTTTCCCTGCCTGATATTAGCACATCAAAGAACTTGTTCTGATCTACCATGTGTACAGCATTATTTGTATTTTTCAATTGTACCAATGCTTTTGTGAGGATCATGACGATGATGATGACAGAAGTATACAGGCACACCAACTACTAAGTCATACAGCGCCCATTGTGAGGATCATGATAGCAGAAGTAGAATATGATTACATTCATTTGATGCAATCTTTGCAATTTTTCAACAGTAGGATGAATTTCAGTTTCCTGATATTTCAATCTTGGATCTGGCTGACATCGGAACAATCTGATATCACAAAAAACCATCCTTCTACTGTTGATTACTTATGAGGATTGCATCAAATGAAGTCTTTTTCAATTTCATTTTACACTTATAGTACTACTCTGCTTTGTCTGTAAGGGATGTCAGTGTTTTCAGCTATTTTTGACATTCATATCAGAGTCATGAAAAAGGTTTTGGCAAGAGCATGACGTCAAAAAGATATCTGGCAAACCTTCTGCATGATAAAATTACCATCGCCGACATTTTGGTGACCAACGCTGCTACACAAAATGTGTGCCCATGTTTATCAGTGAAACTGTCTGATGTATTTTACTTGTCATGACTACATGACCATGTGATACTGTATTTTCTGCTATTTGTTGTTTTGATTTTCTGACTCCAGAGCCTTTGCTAAACATAGCTTGTTGTGTAGACCCTGACCCCACCATCTGATTGTGCAAATCCAGTTCAACAGCATAATTTAGTAGCAAAAGTTGTACATGTCAGAATGACTCAACATTGTCCTCCCCGCCCACTGAAATCAACTGACCATAAGTGGCTGCTGCTGCCATCTGCAGGCCATCCCAGTCAGGGGCAAATAGTAGCATGTGGTGGGGATCAAACCCACAGCCTCAGAACTCACACCCTAACCTTGCCAGGGAGAGGATGGAGTTGAGTGCTCTACCGACTGAGCTATGGGGGAGAACAGGTATCTGTTCTCCTGTATGGACGTTACAGCAGAGGCGTTATCACAGATTTTGAGGTCAGATGTACTCACTCTGCCAGCCAACAGTGCCACCTGGCGCTCTCATGGTAATGCTCTTGTACCTTACATGTTCTCACAAATTAGCTGATGCTATTGTAAGCACTGAGTACAATTTCACTGTCTCACACAGCTTTCCTGAGCCCATTCTCATGGTCTTCAAATGCTGATGTCACAGACCGAAATATCCTGTGACTCTGAGGGGTATCTGGAACCATATGTTGGCAATCAGTACTGATGCGATACACTTGGCACAATTCAATTGTTTGCGCTGCATGTCAGCCACTGCTGACTACTATGCCAAGGAATTGCTGAAAATGGGCAGAACATCAGAGATGCTGTGAAGAAGGGGAATGGCCTGCCAACCGATGCCAAACCCCTGCTGGACATGTCTAGATCATTTTTTGTTTATAACAAGACGACACCTAAACTAACCTAACCCCGCCATTAAGTCTGATTGAGTAGTAAACAGACCTGCACCATTAAGTGTGATTGAGTAGTAAACAGGCCTACACCATTACGTCTGAACGAGTAGTAAACAGGCCTATGCCATTAAGTATACCCTCCCAATGACGTCATCAAGCCCGCTGCACCACCCGCCACTTGTTCAGGCTCGTCACACTACCGGTATTGGTAGGGCAGGCGTCACACTTCCGTACACAACACTGTAGGTAGTGTGACAATGGCGAGCAGCGCTGCTGGCTTGATGATGTCATTGGAGACCTGTTTACTACTCGATCAGAATTAATGGCTACAAGCGGTATGTTTCGTCCCAATCAGACTTAATGGCTACAAGCGTTAGGTTTCGTCCCAATCAGAATTAATGGCTATGAGTGTTAGGTTTCATCCCAATCAGACTTAATGGCGGGGTTAGGTTAATTTAGGTTATGGTAACTGAACCAAACCCCTGCCATTAAGTCTGATCGGTATGAAGCCTACCGCTCTGAGCCATTAATTCTGATCAGGACGAAACCTACCGCTCGTAGCCATCATTCTAGTATCATCATTCATCATCATTCAGTATTCTATGACCGTGGTAGCCATTAAGTCTGATCGAGTAGTAAACAGGCCTCCAATGATGTCATCAAGCCAGCACCACTGCCCGCCATCATCACACTACCTACAGTGTTGTGTATGGAAGTGTGATGCTGCCCTACCAGTACCTAACAGTCACCCATAGCCATAGGTGAGTCACCTATGGGTGACTGTTCATGCCAATTTATGTGACAAAGAAAGTAAATTTAGGTGACTCCACTCATCTGTGAAATTCAGGGCACTATGCATAATTGGGTAATACCAAGGCCCTATAACCAGGTAAAGACACAAGCCATTTGACCTTGAACTCGGCGGACTGCCGGATGACGTCCCTGGCGGTGCCCGGCTCCTTCGTCGGCGCCACACTCAAGCGCATGGCTGTAACTTGTAAACAACAAAAAATACCACCCTATAGGCATATTTTCGGAATCAGCACATCGAGGAGGCCCTGTATGCAAAATTTGGGGCAAATCGAGACACCTCGGAATATCACACTGCCAGTGTGATATCTGATGCTGCTAACTTGACGAACGTCAGCCATCAAAACCTGCACGCAACACGCCACCAACAGACTGTTCAATTTAAACTATTGTGCTATTGCTAGCTGAAATATTGCAATTTGATTGGTGCAGCGCTCTGCCGCCAGTGACGTCAAATCACGTTTTGTGAGCACCGATGAGGCGACCTATATGGCGCTCAATCGGTGTCACCCCCCTGGGTAATACTAGCGCAGGCATCACACAATCTGCCATATGTAACCGATTAAACATCTCTAAATAAAATTATCAAGATGCCATTTCCTACTGCAGAGATTTCTGGATGAATTCAGATATTTCTCTACATTCATGGCACAGAGGCCAGAGGCGTCTTCAGGCAACGATGGGGGGGGGGGACACAGCGGTGTTCTCAGGGGATGATGATGGTGGGGTAAAGAAGACAAATTAGTCAGCTGACAGTAGGTTTTATTGCAGAGTGAAAACACAAATCCACCACTAAACCCTATCACGCTCTCAATAAACCTCAGCGGGGCGCAGGACTTGTAATTGAGACCGAAGGTCGGCCGTGCAGCAGCCGCCACCACGATGTGACCGTGGATGTCAATCACAGGCTCACAAAATTATTTGGCGGCATTTTCACTCTACAATAAAATATACTGTCAGCTGACTAATTATTCTTCTAATAGGTACCTCAAGACTACAATAAACTGGGGAGGTACGTTACTGAAAGTATTACTAATTACCCCACCATCATCATCCTGAGAACGCCGCTGCCCCCCATTGTTCCCTGAAGACGCCTCTGGCATCTGTCCCATGAATGTAGAGAAATATCTGAAATCATCCAGAAATCTCTGCAGTGAGAAATATATATTTCATTGGTTACATATGGCAGCTCGTGTGATGCCTGCGCTAGTAATATCCATAATTGTACATTTAAAGGAAATAGTTCACCTTTGACATTAGTTTTAAACAGATAGCAGTTTTGTAGCCCGTGTTGGGAAACCCCCATCTGCAAGTTTTCTTGACTGAAAAGACTCAAGCCAAATATATTTCATTTTTTGGCGATCAGCTTGCGATCAGCCATCAGCCAATCAGCTTGCAGCTGGTGCCAGCAAGCGAACCACCGGCCGCCGGTTGGCACATCTCTAATGCGAGTCTATCCTAATGAGACTACTTTCAAATCTGATTGGCTGAACCATTTTTTTAATTTGCGTGACATCAGGACTCTCGACTCAGAGTATGCATAGTTTTGATAAACAATAATAATTTACAGCCTTCTGTCCTGAATCGGCGTGATATAAGGCCATTTTTGACAATATAAAAATAAATTGTAATACAAAATATAATCAAATCGTGTTTGGGAAAATTTTCCAAGGTGAACTATTTCCTTTAATGTTTAAATTCATGATCTATTATCACACCACTGCCACGCAGCAGCACATACCATAATATAAGATCCACATACTGGAATATGCACATACCTGTAATATATAGGACAGTTTGCAGGTTATCACATACACTTACCTTCTGTCTATTAACCTTCCAGTAAGATCCACAGCATGTTCAAGGTCAGAACAAGCTCTATATTGATATGGCCTTGGAACAAGCACGCTCGACGCTATACCACGGTAGATAAAAACACTCGCTATACCAATACAAGGCCAAGGACGCTATCCATCCATCAACGCTTCCTCCCCAAAATGGCCGTGCGCTGTCGCGCCGCCAAAAACAACCGAAGGCTGAATCCAAACGGCTCCAAATACTATTTCCGCTCCACCACTTTTTTCACGACATCCTTTTGAATAACCATCTACCATTCACGTACTTTATGCTACTTCCTACATAAACCTCGCGCAGTTTATGCCGCATGCGCCATAATTTTCGTTTCGCCACTTATGATGAATACAGCATAAAACTTCCCGTGGTCATGTTGAAATATTCGCGCCGCACCGAGCCGCATGCGGCGACAGCCGAGTCGGACCAGAGGTCCAGTGACGTCATGCTAATGTTGAGCGATTGGGGCGCCAAAATCCCCGGATGATTCTACCCCTCTTGTACGGCCTTCAATCTTGTGAAAATTGTTTAATTCGACCAAAGCCATATATAGGAGGTAGCATTTATAGCATAGCATATATAGGTAGTATTTTATCTACCGTGGGAGGTAGTCATCCGGCGATTCTACGTGATCATGATGTCAGAGCGTGACGTCATTTGGACCCATCGGCCTCCTCCGCCTTACGGTGCTGGTCATTAACATATATAAGGTATAGACAAACTACTCCGCCCGGCAGCCGTTACCGCTAGGCGACACTAGCCAGAGTACTTATATCGTTACTCTATTACCCTGCTTATATCAATCGACAGAACGCGTCGACACTAGCGCCGCTGCGGAGAAGGATTGAGTTAGCGCGGCAATGCTTTTGCTGTGGCGGAAGGGCAATAGTTGCCGGCCAAGGCCCTAGAGACCGTTGTCGGCCTGTAACTCAAAACCGCGTGAGGTAGCGCACTGGCAAAGGTTTGAGGAAGTAGGGACATGCATAATGAATAACATGGAATACAAATATTCAGCCTAAACGTTCACGGTGATTACGGTCAAATATCGCCCCTCCGCCATAGCAAAAGTATTGCCGCGCTAACTCATGCCCAAGGTACTTTAATAGCCAGCTTATGCCCTCTCCGCTGCGGCGCTAGTGCCGCTTCAATATTAGTAAAGTAATCTTGGCTTCAACCGGGAACGGCTGCCGGGCGGCGCAACAGCTGGAGTAGTTCGTCTACAAGATTACTTTACTAATATTCGTCTACTTATATAGGTCAATGGTGCTGGTACTGGACGTCAGTGAAGTGCTATGCACTTCTATGATGCGTCTCCGGGTCACCTTCGTTTATATCGAATTCTCATTATATCGAGTTATTATCGAATAGAATGTTTACCGAGAGGGTTAAAGGAAATAGTTCACCTTCGGAAAATTTTCAGAACACGATTTTATTATATTTTTTAATACAGTTTCTTTTTTATTTTCAAAAATGGTCCTATATCGCGCCAATTCAGGACAGAAGGTCGTAAATTATTAATGTTATGGTGTGCGTTATTGGTCTGCGCATGCTCAGACCAGTGCTGGCACTCTCAGACGGTACGGTATATCATATATGCGCCGCATTCCTTCGCCAAAAAGTCAAATATCTTCGGCTGGAGAGTCTTTTCAGCCGAGAAAAGTTGCAGATAAGGATTTCTCAACACGGGCTACAAAACTGCTATTTCAGTTCAAAATCCCATGTTGAAGGTGAACTATTTCCTTTAAAGGAAATAGTTCACCTTCGGGAAATTTTTCAGAGCACGATTTTATTATATTTTTTAATACAGTTTCTTTTTTATTTTCAAAAATGGTCCTATATCGCGCCAATTCAGGACAGAAGGTCGTAAATTATTAATGTTATGGTGTGCATTATTGGTCTGCGCATGCTCCATGGCAGTGCTGGCACTTTCGGACGGTACGGTACATCATATATGCGCCGTATTCCTTCGCCAAAAAGTCAAATATCTTCGGCTGGAGAGTCTTTTCAGCCAATAAAAGTTCCAGATAAGGATTTCTCAACACGGGCTACAAAACTGCTATTTCAGTTCAAAACCCATGTTGAAGGTGAACTATTTCCTTTAAAGGAAATAGTTCACCTTCAACATTAGTTTTAAACTGAGATAGCTGTTTTGTAGCTCATGTTGGGAAACCCCTATCTGCAAGTTTTATTGACTGAAAAGACTCTCCAGCCGAAGATATTTGACTTTTTGGCGAAGGAATTCGGCGCATATATGATGTACCGTACTGTCTGAAAGTGCCAGCACTGCCAGGGAGCATGCGCAGACCAATAACGTACACCATAAAATTAATAATTTACGACCTTCTGTCCTGAATTGGCGCGATGAAGGACCATTTTTGAAAAGAAAAAAAAGAAACTGTATTACAAAATATAATAAAATCGTGTTCTGAAAAATGTTCCGAAGGTGAACTATTTCCTTTAATTATACCCTCTAACTCAAAAAGTAAAAAGGTTACGAAAAGGAAAAGACAGCGTTGTAAAGCTCAAAACAAGGCGAATCGAAATCATCTGGATCATTTTAGGCTCAGGTCAATATTGAGGTCACTAGAAGTCATGAAAGGTCAGGACCTTGTTCACGGTCCCACTGCGGTTCGGCGGTCACCAGCTGAGGCTCTAAGCCCTGCTCCTTCGATGAACTTTTGATTTGACCTAAACCACGTTGCAATTGGTATGAATCGACGTGTTCTGACCAGGCGAACACGATGACACCAAAATCATTGATGTATCTATATTTTTTTAATAAGATATTTGCGAAAAACAGTTTAAACTGCCCGCAGACGACATGCGCCAGAATTGACTACTGAGGTGACGTCATAAGTAGAAGTGAACACGTTACGGAGATAGCGATCGGCCCCCAACGGAGAGGATTTGGTAGCGTCACGTGACATGACGTAGCGTGGGCTTGAAGTTTTCCCTTCACCATTGACTTAACACGTAAACTGACCCAACTTATGACCTCAAAATTTCGGTCACCGGGTGGTAAATAGAATGTGTTTTTGGCACAGCTGTTAAGTTCATTTTATTCTGTTTATGAGAATGCCCACTTTTAAGCCTCAAGAGTGTCTGAAATGCGCTTAAATATTGGCCAAAGGTATGCATGTAAACCCTCGCCCTGGTGGTGGGGGGGGGGGGGGGGGGGGGGGTCATTTTGAACCCCCCACCCCAGAGTTTTTCGGGAATAGCGAGAAAACGGCGCTGCACAGCGCCAACAAATTTGGCACAGCTATTCGGACATCAATTACTCACATTTTGTGAAAGTTTTAACTGCAGGTCATCTCAGGTCAGATCACCAGGTCACATCAAGTGATCTTATCTCCCAAAATGTTTGTGGTCATGCCAAAGCCAGTGTTTGTCCGAGAGATTTGAAACTTTCAGGATTGCATAAGGCCATACGTACCTACAATTCGTATATCTCGTATTTCTTGTATCGGTGACCTAAGGTCAGGTCAATTTCGTGACCTCCCATTATAAGTAAATGGGAAAATATAAAAATGCTTCCTATTCAGAGAAAATGCATTCGATCAGGCCAATTCTTTAATATTCATACTACTTTAGCTCATTATTGATGACCCGGGTGCAATTGTTGCTCTGTGACATCTGCAAGGTGAGCTGAGGTCATCTCAGTTCACCAGCATTTTTTGCCAATAACTCTTGATATAATAAAGATAGAGACGTGCAAACGACACCACTGTTTTCTCGTCGAGTCGCGTCGCCCCATATGCAACATGACCTACCTTGGTCACCAAATGACCTTGACCTGAGGTCAAATTTTGAAGTTGATCTAACTAGGTCACCATTACTATGGTTCGAAGCGCATTGACGAGACAAACACGATAGTGTTAAAATCATTGTTATATGTCTAACGAATACAACGGTATTTATGAAAGCGTTTTGGGAAAACAATGCCCACATGACCTTTGGTGACCTCTGGAGCCTAAACTATTGACCTGAGCTTTTGTTAATTTGATAACAATCAGGCGGTATAATTTGTCATGAGCTTTCGGTTGCCTTTTCCGTTCGTTCCTAGCTATCATAGTTCCCAAGATATTTGGGGGGTTTCTGTAGTAAAGTCCTATACTTAGAAAATTTGACCTTTGGTGACCTCATTATTGACCTGAGCCAAAGCATACCTGAAGTAACGTCGAATGGCCTTGTTAAGAGCTTTCAAACGCTTTGTTCACATCTTTCTAGCCCTTTGTTTTTCTAGTTACAGGCAGACTGGTTATTGATTCAACTTTTTTGGAACGATTCAATCATGATTCATTTTGGAATCTGAATGATCCAATCACCGTTGGATTCACTATTTTGTTTTAGAATTGTTTCTTTCCAATTGAAAGAATACAAAATATATTTTAATTGATTCACATTTCATTCAACATTTAAATATTTGTGGTGAATGTATGTCAAATAAATACAAATTGAAACATACATATATATGATCATTAAAACATTGTTACAGCAATACTATTTCAGTATAAATAAATGTAGCCACTGGGACTGCAATCTGCATGTATTTACACAACTTACTAGTGTACTTGAATCGTTAAATCTTTTGATTCAATCAGTCTTGATTTGATGCAGGGGTTTATCCAATCACAATTCATGAATCAAAAGATGTGGTGGTGAATATTTTTTTCTCAAGGAATTTTGATTGAACAAGTCCAATCGATTCAATCAGTGTCAAATAAATAACCAGTCTGGTTAGAGGGGGTCATTTTACCCCCCCCCCCCCCACCACCACCACCACAACAACAATATAATGAACACATTATGTTGTGTTCCTGAGGAATAGGGTACTATGTGGGAACACACTCACATTCACAAACACATACACATTCATTCTATTCATTCAAACACATACACATGCATGTGGATTGTAGGTGGGAACACATTCACATTCACAAACACATTCATTATATTCATTCAAACACATACACATGCATCTAGGTGGGAACACATTCACAACACACATACACATTCCTACCCCCCCCCCCCCCCCACCCCACTAACATAATGAACTAAATACTGACATTGGCATATCATAGCATACAAATGTCCATAGTAGATGTTTACCAGCACTAATAAAAACCAAACATGCATAAACGTGGAGTGGAAAGATCAGAATGGAGAATATCACATCAGTAATGATTTGAGTAGCAGCTAGTACATGTTTGTAAGAAATATGGAAATCACAATGGCTCAAATCACAGATGCTCAAAATGGTTGATGATTGTGGATAGGTGTTGGTATAAGAATGTAAGTGCCAGAGTGGCACTTGGCAGTAAATGGTAGTCATAGCACACATTAATTGTAACCAGGATAATATGTTAACTGATAATCTCCTTATGTACAGGAATAAAAAACTAAGGATAGATTAAATCCTCCTCAAATATATTCTAGAATCGTTATCCTATCCACCCAAGGATGTGCTCAAGCTAATATCGTGTATCATACTTGATACAATAATAGGTACAATATCAGAAAAAGTATTGATGTTTTTTCTTCTTCATAGACACTATTTAGCCGCCGAGTGTTTCAAGAATAAACAGTCAACTCATCATATTAATTTATTGACCAAGACACACTTCATAATTCATATTGATACTTCTTCAGTTGGTCATTAAAAATAGGACATACAAAACAATAGATGATTGACACTGCAAACATACATTCAAAGTTCATTCACATCACATGATATTGTTTCACCTATTAGTCTACTAAGAGGCATCAGGCAAAACAATCACATGTTAGACATCTAATTTATGTATTGAGAAAAACAAAATTAAGCAATTTCAGATAGTTATTCTTCTAGTCTTCGCCCTTTGGATTCATAAATGCTGACTTCAAGCACTGCAGTTTCAAGCGTAATTCTTGTTTTCTCATCTATATTATCTTTAATACTCCTTGCACCTTCCCAACTGGGTATAGTTCCACATTCATGAATCATGAATATGTTTCACTATTGTTTTGGGTTTCTGATATTGAAATTATTTCCTGTGCTCCATTAGCCTGGTGTTCAAACTTCTTCCAACTCCCAGTTTCACCATATGGCTTTGTACATCTCTTGCATGGTATCTTGTAGACAAGCCTGTGATCATGTTGCTTTCTTTTATAATTTATCCTGTTCTTCCCAGTCTCACTTGTTAGTTGTTACCTACTATCAAATTAGCATGTTTCAGAAAATGTGCAAACGTATCAACATGTCTGGATTGCGGAACAACTGGATAGCTAAGTATCAATACGAACCGCGTCTTGGTTAATAAATTATCATGAGGATTTGACTGTGTATATGTGTCTATGAACGTTAACAATTTCAAGAAGTTAGCATGAATTAATTCAAGCAGCGCAACCTCGTCCCAACACCGCAAGACGCTCCCCGAGCGTATGGCAAAACACAGGTAAACAACGCAGTTTAACAAACGTCTCTCGAGCGCCAGAAATGTCTCATAATATTACTGCCATTTGTTGGGCTTGATTCAAACCTCCGACCTACCTGTTAGTTATAGTTATCTTGATAGCGATGACACCCCCTGAATTCGGCACTGAAAAAAGTAGTTTGCATCGCGATTATTTCATTCCAATCTAATCAAGAGTTTTTAATCTAATCAAGAGTCAAACAAGAGTTTCTCAAAGGTAAGAAATAGGAATATCCTACGCTTTCTTGGCAATATCTGGGATCAATGGGCTTCTAGTCCAATAAGTCATTGAATAATAATATCCCACTCATCGTATGTCAATGTTGATGTACGCATTTTTCGAGCACCACTGTTGATGTTCGGTCAGAGCAAGGCTATGTAAACCGTCAGAGGTATGCGCCTAGTTCATATTTCGCCGTTTAATATATGGAGCTGGGTACAGTATATATGTCTTCACATTTTGAATATTATAAATTTAATGTAGACTGTTGAGTAACCAGGATGGGGACTTGATGTCATTTGGATGAGTGGTTAGAGTTTGGTTGAAGGTTTGTCGTTGTGTAGATAGTCAAACGTTAATATTTGCCAATATAACTTTTCTTGCTCATTCCATTTGTATGAGTTTCTTCTCTGTTCAATGGTTTGTATGCCTCAGAATGCTTGGGCCAAGAGTTAGGCTGTCTAGATCCCCCCAAAACAATATATTTTTTGACATGTCAATTGTTTAATGCAAAGTGGGTGGAGCTTGTCATAGGCACTGTACTTAAGGATAAAAATGACACAATTATGGACAACATTTCACTAAAAACACCTAGTCCCCATGGAAAATGGCCAGTCTCCAAAAATAAGAACACCATCTGACGTGCAACTGTTTACTCCATCCCAGTCGGGAGGTTTGGTCATGTGTTGCCATTTTTAGCATGTGCCATTTTTAGTAGAATATGCCAAAACTGCAGGGTCCTAGGATTGCTTTGGAGCTGTGGTGCAGAGTGGACAATTCTGGCCAAAAATAGGCACAAAGAGTGGAAAATTCAACAAACAAAAAAACATGTCAGCTTCGATATCCAATGACCCGCTCACCAGAATTATGTATTAGGTACCTATGTCTATTCTTACCTGTCTTTCCCTACACAGGCTGTCCCCATCATTACATCCATACATCAATATCAGGGTTCCAATTATCCAATACATTTTAAAATAAGGAGTGTAAAATTCACAGTAAAACTCGGGAAAAGAGTGGAAAAATGGTATCCATAGGGTTTCATTTTCCACCCAAATTTCCCAATGCTAGGGACACTGCAAAAATGGCTATGCAAGTTGCTGTTTTTGACAACTATGAGGCGATTTTGCTCCCCTTGAAGCTTTTTGTGAAATTCGTGAAAAACCTAAAAAAATAACTTAATACCACTAACACCATCAGAAAGAACCTGAAATTATCTTGATTTTCACCATTGACGCTGAAAATCTGACGTTGATGCATACACTTTTTGGCATTTTTAAATTGGTTGTTGAAGTTAAGGTGTTAAAAAAAAAATCAAATATTTGTTGTATTTGTTATAAAACGAGCTGTTTCTCATATGATAAAAATATATTTGCAACAAATATTATTTTGAAGATGCAGCAGCATCAACATTGACATATGTCAATGCTGCTGCGTCTTCAAAAGAATATTTGCTGCAAATATATTTTTCTTGTATGACAAACAGCTTGTTTAATAACAAATTAAAAAAAATGGAGAAAAAATTTCTTTTTTTTAATTTTTTTTTAACACCCTAACTTTAACAACCAATTTCAAAACGCCAAGAAGTGTATGCATCAACGTCAGATTTTCACTGTCAATGGTGAAAATCAAGAGAGTTCCAAGCTCTTTCTGATGGTGTTAGTGGTATTAAGTTAATTTTTTAGGTTTTTCGCGAATTTCGCAAAAAGCTTCAAGGGGAGCAAAATCGCCTCATAGTTGCTAAAAATGGCACATGCTAAAAATGGCACCGCATGACCAAACCTCCCTGACTGATCCACCTCGGTCACAACTTAGACGCCATCATGTGGCTGCAAATTACATCAAATATGTTTGTAATTTTCTTAAGATAACCTTGTTAAATTTCAAGTTTATATGTTTGAAATAAATATAACTAATTTGTAAATTAACCATTATTACATGACATTATTATGAAAGCAATTTGTATTAAAAATAAATAATCTGTGATGTTACTACATCATTCTTTTGATACAGGGATTTGAATTTGAGTTTTAAAAAAAAATGATTCATGTGAGCCAAGGGATACAAAAATGATGCACTTTTAAAACAATATTGCATCAATTTCCGAGATAATTATTGAACATCTGGGTGGCTGAAACTTAATTATGGGCCACAATGCACAGATTCCTGTGCCATTCATCCCAGTGCTATTATCCAGTGCTTCATAATTGCCGTTTATAAATCGGTCATTTTCCCAATACCATTTCTATTGGACTGGATCAAAATATTGACATGTCAAAAATGTATTATTTGGGCATAGTGCCAGCAACTGAAATAATGACTAAAGTATTCTAAATTTGTTGTACCATCATTCTGGCAGTTTCAAAAATGTAATCACATTAAGGCAGCATATTGCTAATTTTACTTGCAGTTGAACATTATTGTTAATGCTGTAATGTTTCTAATTTTGTCTTAACCCTCGCCCTGCGGGAGCTTTTTTCATCTTCACCCTACAGGGGGGGGGGGGGGGGGCTGACAGACCCCCCTGGTAATTTCGAAACCAAGCAACTTAGAGCAATGTGGTAAGAACCAGCATGTTGCCTGTCATGAGAGGAATCTAACAGTATACGATTTTTAGGTTTCAGGTCAACAGGTGACCTTCCAGGTCAAGTGAATGACCTCGGTCGACCACGTCCAGAACAGCGATTTTGCTCTGTCAAAAAACCTCAAAATTAGAAATTGATAAATGTAAATAAAAAGGCATTTTCCTGACCAGTTTTGTCTCAGAAATACAGAAAATGTATTTTTTTTTGTATCTTGTCAAAAAAAAAAGTCAAAAAAAGTTATTTTTTAAATGACATCATAAGTTCCTAACACTTGGGAGCCATCACTCAGTCAAAAATAGAGATATTGCTTTGAAATTTGGTTGGGGTAGTGAACATACTCAGTTCTCTCACATATATTCCGGTTTTTCTAACATCTTTGAAAATTTTGATTTTGTGGTGATTTCCCCCCCCCCCCCAAAAAAAAAATCAGTTTGTTAATTTTGAGGGTCAAAAACCCAATATTTCGGGAATCCGAGATTGTTATTTTAAAGAGAATTACATTTTTATCTTTGCTGAATTGCGTTTGCAATAAAACTTTTATACGATTTTTTGCAAATATTTATCGTTTTTTCACCGACATGACGTCATTAAAACATCATTATCTCAAATCAATTTCAATTAAATTTTTACAGCATAGTATAATTGTTGTAAACTCAGCTACTGAAAATTCAGCAAGATGCGCTGCATGTGTAAACAGGTATTCAAGAAAAAACCTCAGGGGGTGGCTGTCAGCCCCCCCCCTCCCTCCCGTAGGGCGAGGGTTAAATTATAACATCAGCCATTAGTCCACAGGTACCTCATAGGACAAATAACCATAACAATGGATACAACCTAATACCAGACTTTTCATGCAATTGGTGTTATAGTGTGTCAGTATCATCTACATTGTCAGTAACATGAAAGTATGGTGTTAGGACATTGCTATGTTATGGTTGTTTAGTGTTCAGCCTATCTCAGCTGAATTCAGTGATTTCAGCTGGGACAGGCATGTAACTCATAATAGGTATAGCCTGGTGATAGGATTCAGTGATTTCAGCCGGGGCAGGCATGTAACTCATATAGGTATAGCCTGGTGATAGGATTCAGTGATTTCAGCCGGGGCAGGCATGTAACTCATATAGGTATAGCCTGGTGATAGGAAGATCAGCTGGGGCAGGCATGCAACTCATATAGGTATAGCCTGGTGATAGGAAGATCAGCTGGGGCAGGCATGTAACTCATATAGGTATAGCCTGGTGATAGGAAGATCAGCTGGGGCAGGCATGTAACTCATATAGGTATAGCCTGGTGATAGGAAGATCAGCTGGGGTAGGCATGTAACTCATATAGGTATAGCTGGTGATAGGAAGATCAGCTGGGGCAGGCATGTAACTCATATAGGTATAGCCTGGTGATAGGAAGATCAGCTGGGGCAGGCATGTAACTCATATAGGTATAGCCTGGTGATGGGAAGATCAGCTGGGGTAGGCATGTAACTCATATAGGTATAGCCTGGTGATAGGAAGATCAGCTGGGGCAGGCATGCAACTCATATAGGTATAGCCTGGTGATAGGAAGATCAGCTGGGGTAGGCAGTAACTCATATAGGTATAGCTGGTGATAGGAAGATCAGCTGGGGCAGGCATGTAACTCATATAGGTATAGCCTGGTGATAGGAAGATCCCACATCTGAGTATCATCACTCCACAAACCCAACCTTGATATATGCATGGTTATCTCTTTTAATGCCTCAATACATGAAGATGTATGTTGTATGTGTATGTGTGTGTGTGTGTGTGTGTGTGTGGGGGGGGGGGGGGGGTCAGCCCAATAATTACTAACAAGTGATTTCTGGACTGCATTTCTGGATTCTGGGCAGTGTGCTATTATTTTGTTTTCCTTTCTCAGCAGACAACATTGAGCTTCCTGATATTCTCTTAAGGCATCTACAATATATGGTGAATTACTGCATATCTTAGCAGTTGGAGCAAAATACTCGATTTGTCTTGCAGTTGCATCATCCTGTTTGATGTAAAATGAGTGAGCAAGACAGAACAATTTGGTGTGGTAACCTGCCCAGAGAACTGAAGGATGAGCATCTTTATGAATTGTTCCTTCAAGTAAGTTATTTATTTCTGATATTCCATACTGCCATAGCATTTGTTTTCAACTGCTTGGTGTATTTTCCCCATAATTAGAAGGAAGTTCACTTCTATGAAATTATCTCATCATCACATACCTAGGTAGCTGTGTCTTTGGTTGCACATCTATATTTCAACACATGTAACACCAGACACGCCAACACCTGTCTTTGGTTGCACATCTCTATTTCAACACCTGTAATTCATTTTTGCACCAAAGTGCTGACATTTGTTTTGTTTGTGACAAGCAGGATCACTGAAGCATGTGTTGGACCATCATGTTGTACATCACCAGCAGGACTGCAGCTGGAGCATGTGTTGGACCATCATGTTGTACATCACCAGCAGGACTGCAGCTGGAGCATGTGTTGGACCATCATGTTGTACATCACCAGCAGGACTGCAGCTGGAGCACGTGTTGGACCATCATGTTGTACATCACCAGCAGGACTGCAGCTGGAGCATGTGTTGGACAATCATGTTGTACATCACCAGCAGGACTGCAGCTGGAGCATGTGTTGGACCATCATGTTGTACATCACCAGCAGGACTGCAGCTGGAGCATGTGTTGGACCATCATGTTGTACATCACCAGCAGGACTGCAGCTGGAGCATGTGTTTAGACCATCACATTATACAGGACAGGTGGGTAAACCCGAGTGTCTGTATCTGTAGATCATTGTGTTGTTTGTCGCAGGCAGGACCACTGGAGCGGGTGTTTAGACCGAAGGATCGGGACTCGGGACAATCGCGCGAGTATGCGTTCATCACGTATGCAGACGAGGAGAGCGTTCCGTATGCGCTGGAGCTGTACCAGGACACTAAGCTTTATGGACGCACCATCCGCATGCAGGTCAGTGGCGGCACTCGATGTCAACATCAACACGGTCACAGGCCTGAATCACAGGGTGATATGTCCATAGGTAGGATTGAATCGGCCCTGTGCAGCAGCTTATTTGAACTGTGGTCGATGTTTGGGTGTACGTCGTTGGCTTCCCGGACCAAAGTTCGTAAACATAAGGTTCGTAACAGAAAAGGTTCGTAAGCAAAGGTCCGTATGCAAAGGTTCGTATGCAAAGGTTCGTATTGGATAAGGTTCGTATGGGATCAAGTTCGTAACGGCTAAAGTTCGTAATGGAAAAGGTTCGTATCGGATAAAGTTCGTATTAAAAAAGTTCGTAACTGATAAAGTTCGTATGCAAAAGGTTCGTATGCTGAAGTTCGTAAAGGAAACAAATTGTAAGCAAAGGTTCGTAAGCAAAGGTTCGTATGCAAAGTTTCGTATCGGATAAGGATCCGAACCTTTGCTTACGAACTTTTTCCGTTACGAA
Organism: Chirona hameri; assembly: GCA_036785665.1. Taxonomy (NCBI): domain Eukaryota; kingdom Metazoa; phylum Arthropoda; class Thecostraca; order Balanomorpha; family Balanidae; genus Chirona; species Chirona hameri. The sequence continues at coordinate 21,685 of JAXIVJ010000952.1, read as the reverse complement.
CCTTATGTTTACAAACTCGTGTCCGGTTACCGTTACCCTTCCGAACGGAGAGAAATAGAGACACCGTAAACAGTAACGACTTTTTTTTAATACGAACTGTATCCGATACGAACCTATTGTCCTCATAACAGGCAACACGTTACTGTTTACAGTGTCTCTATCTCTCTCCGTTCGGAAGGGTAACGGTAACCGGACAAAAGTTCGTAAACAAGGTTCGTAACGGAAAAAGTTCGTAAGCAAAAGTTCGGAACCTTATCCGATACGAACCTTTACATACGAACCTTTGCTTACGAACTTTTTCCATTACGAACTTTTTCCTTTACGAACTTCAACATACGAACCTTTTGCATACGAACTTTATCCGTTACGAACTTTTTGAATACGAACTTTATCCGATACGAACCTTTTCCATTACGAACTTTAGCCGTTACGAACTTTATTCCATACGAACCTTATCCGATACGAACCTTTGCATACGAACCTTTGCATACGAACCTTTGCATACGAACCTTTGCATACGAACCTTTGCATACGAACCTTTGCATACGAACCTTTGCATACGAACCTTTGCATACGAACCTTTGCATACGAACCTTTGCATACGAACCTTTGCATACGAACCTTTGCATACGAACCTTTGCATACGAACCTTTGCATACGAACCTTTGCATACGAACCTTTGCATACGAACCTTTGCATACGAACCTTTGCTTACGAACGTTTTCCGTTACGAACCTTATGTTTACGAACCTTTGTCCGGTTACCACGTCGTTGCCAGCTGATCTTTAAAGATGAATATTTCAACTCTGCGTTCTGGGCATGCTGAAGAGCATACTAGGGCTCGGTAATTATGTGGTTAATTGCCGAACTACAGGAGGGCAAATGAAAAGGCTGCTTGCTCTACCGCGCAAACAAGAACCACTTATGCCACGGTTTTCGGGAGATTGACATACGTGGTTCTTCCTTCGCAAGGCAGTGCTGTTGAAGCAATCTGAATCCAGATACTTCTCGTAGTGCTTGTGCAAGGAGCATGAATATATTTGTTAATGTTTGTTTAATCGACCTTCTCCTTGAATGTACCAAAGTAAGAAATTAAACTTTGTTTTACATTTGCATTCGGGCACAGCCCTTCATCAGATGTATTGCCATCAGATGTATTGGCAATACATCTGATGAAGGGCTGTGCCCGAATGCAAATGTAAAACAAAGTTTAATTTCTTACTTTGGTACATTCAAGGAGAAGGTCGATTAAACAAACATTAACAAATGAATCCAGATACATTTATGTGTTTAAGCTCGAAAGCGTGTACCATTTTGAAGTACGTAATGCTCCGTGAACAGTTGATATGAAGTAGATGAGGTCTTTCACTAGTCTTATAACGCCTTATAACACTAGTCTTAGCTTATTCTTATAACGTCTTTCACCAGTCTTATAACGCACGGCATAACCATCGGTAAGAGGAACGATGCCACATGAGGCTTCCAGTGCAGCTCGCTGGCTCACTGCTAAATTGCCCGAGTCGGCGGGCTAGCTCTGCGGCGTCAGTATGTTACCAGCACTAGCGAGTGATTGACTGAGCGTGGCGTGTGACCGTGTCTTGTCCTAGTGATTGACTGAGCGTGGCGTGTGACCGTGCCCCGTCCCAGTGATTGACTGAGCGTGGCGTGTGACCGTGTCCCGTCCCAGTGATTGACTGAGCGTGGCGTGTGACCGTGTCCCGTCCTAGTGATTGACTGAGCGTGGCGTGTGACCGTGTCTTGTCCTAGTGATTGACTGAACGTGCCGTGTGACCGTGCCCCGTCCCAGTGATTTACTGAGTGTGGCGTGTGACCGTGCCCCGTCCTAGTGATTGACTGAACGTGGCGTGTGACCGTGTCCCGTCCCAGTGATTGACGGAGCGTGGCGTGTGACCGTGTCCCGTCCTAGTGATTGACTGAGCGTGGCGTGTGACCGTGTCCCGTCCCAGTGATTGACTGAGCGTGGCGTGTGACCGTGTCCCGTCCTAGTGATTGACTGAGCGTGGCGTGTGACCGTGTCCCGTCCTAGTGATTGACGGAGTGTGGCGTGTGACCGTGTCCCGTCCTAGTGATTGACTGAGCGTGGCGTGTGACCGTGTCTTGTCCTAGTGATTGACTGAGCGTGGCGTGTGACCGTGTCCCGTCCCAGTGATTTACTGAGTGTGGCGTGTGACCGTGTCCCGTCCTAGTGATTGGCTGAGCGTGGCGTGTGACCGTGTCCCGTCCCAGTGATTGACTGAGCGTGGCGTGTGACCGTGTCCCGTCCTAGTGATTGACTGAGCGTGGCGTGTGACCGTGTCCCGTCCTAGTGATTGACTGAGCGTGGCGTGTGACCGTGTCCCGTCCTAGTGATTGACTGAGCGTGGCGTGTGACCGTGTCCCAGTGATTGACTGAGCGTGGCGTGTGACCGTGTCCCAGTGATTGACTGAGTGTGGCGTGTGACCGTGTCCCGTCCCAGTGATTGACTGAACGTGGCGTGTGACTGTATCCCGCCCCAGTGATTGACTGAGCGTGGCGTGTGACCGTGTCCCGTCCTAGTGATTGACTGAGCGTGCCGTATGACCGTGTCCCAGTGATTGACTGAGCGTGGCGTGTGACCGTGTACCGTCCTAGTGATTGACTGAGCGTGGCGTGTGACCGTGTCCCGTCCTAGTGATTGGCTGAGCGTGGCGTGTGACCGTGTCCCGTCCTAGTGATTGACTGAGCGTGGCGTGTGACCGTTTCCCGTCCCAGTGATTGACTGAGCGTGGCGTGTGACCGTGTCCCGTCCTAGTGATTGGCTGAGCGTGGCGTGTGACCGTGTCCCGTCCCAGTGATTGTCTGAGCGTGGCGTGTGACCGTGTCCCGTCCTAGTGATTGACTGAGCGTGGCGTGTGACCGTTTCCCGTCCCAGTGATTGACGGAGCGTGGCGTGTGACCGTGTCCCGTCCTAGTGATTGACTGAGCGTGGCGTGTGACCGTGTCCCGTCCTAGTGATTGACTGAGCGTGGCGTGTGACCGTGTCCTGTCCCAGTGATTGACTGAGCGTGGCGTGTGACCGTGTCCCGTCCTAGTGATTGACTGAACGTGGCGTGTGACCGTGTCCCAGTGATTGACGGAGTGTGGCGTGTGACCGTGTCCCGTCCTAGTGATTGACTGAGCGTGGCGTGTGACCGTGTCCCAGTGATTGACTGAGCGTGGCGTGTGACCGTGTCCCGTCCTAGTGATTGACTGAGCGTGGCGTGTGACCGTGTCCTGTCCCAGTGATTGACTGAGCGTGGCGTGTGACCGTGTCCCGTCCTAGTGATTGACTAAGCGTGGCGTGTGACCGTGTCCCAGTGATTGACTGAGCGTGGCGTGTGACCGTGTCCCGTCCTAGTGATTGACTGGGCGTGGCGTGTGACCGTGTCCCGTCCCAGTGATTGACTGAGCGTGGCGTGTGACCGTGTCCCAGTGATTGACTGAGTGTGGCGTGTGACCGTGTCCCGTCCCAGTGATTGACTGAGCGTGGCGTGTGACCGTGTCCCGTCCCAGTGATTGACTGAGCGTGGCGTGTGACCGTGCCCCGTCCTAGTGATTGACTGAGCGTGGCGTGTGACCGTGTCCCGTCCTAGTGATTGACTGAGCGTGGCGTGTGACCGTGTCCCAGTGATTGACGGAATGTGGCGTGTGACCGTGTCCCGTCCCAGTGATTGACTGAGCGTGGCGTGTGACCGTGTCTTGTCCTAGTGATTGACTGAGCGTGGCGTGTGACCGTGCCCCGTCCCAGTGATTGACTGAGCGTGGCGTGTGACCGTGTCCCGTCCCAGTGATTGACTGAGCGTGGCGTGTGACCGTGTCCCGTCCTAGTGATTGACTGAGCGTGGCGTGTGACCGTGTCTTGTCCTAGTGATTGACTGAACGTGCCGTGTGACCGTGCCCCGTCCCAGTGATTTACTGAGTGTGGCGTGTGACCGTGCCCCGTCCTAGTGATTGACTGAACGTGGCGTGTGACCGTGTCCCGTCCCAGTGATTGACGGAGCGTGGCGTGTGACCGTGTCCCGTCCTAGTGATTGACTGAGCGTGGCGTGTGACCGTGTCCCGTCCCAGTGATTGACTGAGCGTGGCGTGTGACCGTGTCCCGTCCTAGTGATTGACTGAGCGTGGCGTGTGACCGTGTCCCGTCCTAGTGATTGACGGAGTGTGGCGTGTGACCGTGTCCCGTCCTAGTGATTGACTGAGCGTGGCGTGTGACCGTGTCTTGTCCTAGTGATTGACTGAGCGTGGCGTGTGACCGTGTCCCGTCCCAGTGATTTACTGAGTGTGGCGTGTGACCGTGTCCCGTCCTAGTGATTGGCTGAGCGTGGCGTGTGACCGTGTCCCGTCCCAGTGATTGACTGAGCGTGGCGTGTGACCGTGTCCCGTCCTAGTGATTGACTGAGCGTGGCGTGTGACCGTGTCCCGTCCTAGTGATTGACTGAGCGTGGCGTGTGACCGTGTCCCGTCCTAGTGATTGACTGAGCGTGGCGTGTGACCGTGTCCCAGTGATTGACTGAGCGTGGCGTGTGACCGTGTCCCAGTGATTGACTGAGTGTGGCGTGTGACCGTGTCCCGTCCCAGTGATTGACTGAACGTGGCGTGTGACTGTATCCCGCCCCAGTGATTGACTGAGCGTGGCGTGTGACCGTGTCCCGTCCTAGTGATTGACTGAGCGTGCCGTATGACCGTGTCCCAGTGATTGACTGAGCGTGGCGTGTGACCGTGTACCGTCCTAGTGATTGACTGAGCGTGGCGTGTGACCGTGTCCCGTCCTAGTGATTGGCTGAGCGTGGCGTGTGACCGTGTCCCGTCCTAGTGATTGACTGAGCGTGGCGTGTGACCGTTTCCCGTCCCAGTGATTGACTGAGCGTGGCGTGTGACCGTGTCCCGTCCTAGTGATTGGCTGAGCGTGGCGTGTGACCGTGTCCCGTCCCAGTGATTGTCTGAGCGTGGCGTGTGACCGTGTCCCGTCCTAGTGATTGACTGAGCGTGGCGTGTGACCGTTTCCCGTCCCAGTGATTGACGGAGCGTGGCGTGTGACCGTGTCCCGTCCTAGTGATTGACTGAGCGTGGCGTGTGACCGTGTCCCGTCCTAGTGATTGACTGAGCGTGGCGTGTGACCGTGTCCTGTCCCAGTGATTGACTGAGCGTGGCGTGTGACCGTGTCCCGTCCTAGTGATTGACTGAACGTGGCGTGTGACCGTGTCCCAGTGATTGACGGAGTGTGGCGTGTGACCGTGTCCCGTCCTAGTGATTGACTGAGCGTGGCGTGTGACCGTGTCCCAGTGATTGACTGAGCGTGGCGTGTGACCGTGTCCCGTCCTAGTGATTGACTGAGCGTGGCGTGTGACCGTGTCCTGTCCCAGTGATTGACTGAGCGTGGCGTGTGACCGTGTCCCGTCCTAGTGATTGACTAAGCGTGGCGTGTGACCGTGTCCCAGTGATTGACTGAGCGTGGCGTGTGACCGTGTCCCGTCCTAGTGATTGACTGGGCGTGGCGTGTGACCGTGCCCCGTCCCAGTGATTGACTGAGCGTGGCGTGTGACCGTGTCCCAGTGATTGACTGAGTGTGGCGTGTGACCGTGTCCCGTCCCAGTGATTGACTGAGCGTGGCGTGTGACCGTGTCCCGTCCCAGTGATTGACTGAGCGTGGCGTGTGACCGTGCCCCGTCCTAGTGATTGACTGAGCGTGGCGTGTGACCGTGTCCCGTCCTAGTGATTGACTGAGCGTGGCGTGTGACCGTGTCCCAGTGATTGACGGAGTGTGGCGTGTGACCGTGTCCCGTCCCAGTGATTGACTGAGTGTGGCGTGTGACTGTGTCCTAGTGATTGACTGAGTGTGGCGTGTGACCGTGTCCCGTCCTAGTGATTGACTGAGCGTGGCGTGTGACCGTACCCCGTCCCAGTGATTGACTGAGCGTGGCGTGTGACCGTGTCTTGTCCTAGTGATTGACTGAGTGTGGCGTGTGACCGTGTCCCGTCCCAGTGATTGACTGAGCGTGGCGTGTGACCGTGTCCCGTCCTAGTGATTGACTGAGCGTGGCGTGTGACCGTGTCCTGTCCTAGTGATTGACTGAGTGTGGCGTGTGACCGTGTCCCGTCCCAGTGATTGACGGAGTGTGACATGTGACCGTGTCCCGTCCTAGTGATTGACTGAGCGTGGCGTGTGACCGTGTCCCGTCCTAGTGATTGACTGAGCGTGGCGTGTGACCGTGTCCCAGTGATTGACGGAGTGTGGCGTGTGACCGTGTCCCGTCCTAGTGATTGACTGAGCGTGGCGTGTGACCGTGTCCCAGTGATTGACTGAGCGTGGCGTGTGACCGTGTCCCGTCCTAGTGATTGACTGAGCGTGGCGTGTGACCGTGTCCCGTCCCAGTGATTAACTGAGCGTGGCGTGTGACCGTGTCCCGTCCCAGTGATTGACTGAGCGTGGCGTGTGACCGTGCCCCGTCCTAGTGATTGACTGAGCGTGGCGTGTGACCGTGTCCCGTCCTAGTAATTGACTGAGCGTGGCGTGTGACCGTGTCCCAGTGATTGACGGAGTGTGGCGTGTGACCGTGTCCCGTCCCAGTGATTGACTGAGTGTGGCGTGTGACTGTGTCCTAGTCATTGACTGAGTGTGGCGTGTGACCGTGTCCCGTCCCAGTGATTGACTGAGCGTGGCGTGTGACCGTGTCCCAGTGATTGACGGAGTGTGGCGTGTGACCGTGTCCCGTCCCAGTGATTGACTGAGTGTGGCGTGTGACCGTGTCCTAGTGATTGACTGAGCGTGGCGTGTGACCGTGTCCCGTCCTAGTAATTGACTGAGCGTGGCGTGTGACCGTGTCCCAGTGATTGACGGAGTGTGGCGTGTGACCGTGTCCCGTCCCAGTGATTGACTGAGCGTGGCGTGTGACCGTGTCTTGTCCTAGTGATTGACTGAGTGTGGCGTGTGACCGTGTCCCGTCCCAGTGATTGACTGAGCGTGGCGTGTGACCGTGTCCCGTCCTAGTGATTGACTGAGCGTGGCGTGTGACCGTGTCCTGTCCTAGTGATTGACTGAGTGTGGCGTGTGACCGTGTCCCGTCCCAGTGATTGACGGAGTGTGGCATGTGACCGTGTCCCGTCCTAGTGATTGACTGAGCGTGGCGTGTGACCGTGTCCCGTCCTAGTGATTGACTGAGCGTGGCGTGTGACCGTGTCCCAGTGATTGACGGAGTGTGGCGTGTGACCGTGTCCCGTCCTAGTGATTGACTGAGCGTGGCGTGTGACCGTGTCCCAGTGATTGACTGAGCGTGGCGTGTGACCGTGTCCCGTCCTAGTGATTGACTGAGCGTGGCGTGTGACCGTGTCCCGTCCCAGTGATTAACTGAGCGTGGCGTGTGACCGTGTCCCGTCCCAGTGATTGACTGAGTGTGGCGTGTGACCGTGTCCCAGTGATTGACTGAGCGTGGCGTGTGACCGTGTCCCGTCCCAGTGATTGACTGAGCGTGGCGTGTGACCGTGCCCCGTCCTAGTGATTGACTGAGCGTGGCGTGTGACCGTGTCTTGTCCTAGTGATTGACTGAGCGTGGCGTGTGACCGTGTCCCGTCCTAGTGATTGACTGAGCGTGGCGTGTGACCGTGTCCCGTCCTAGTGATTGACTGAGCGTGGCGTGTGACCGTGTCCTGTCCCAGTGATTGACTGAGCGTGGCGTGTGACCGTGTCCCGTCCTAGTGATTGACTGAGCGTGGCGTGTGACCGTGTCCCAGTGATTGACGGAGTGTTGCGTGTGACCGTGTCCCGTCCTAGTGATTGACTGAGCGTGGCGTGTGACCGTGTCCCAGTGATTGACTGAGCGTGGCGTGTGACCGTGTCCCGTCCTAGTGATTGACTGAGCGTGGCGTGTGACCGTGGCCCGTCCCAGTGATTAACTGAGCGTGGCGTGTGACCGTGTCCCGTCCCAGTGATTGACTGAGTGTGGCGTGTGACCGTGTCCTAGTGATTGACTGAGTGTGGCGTGTGACCGTGTCCCGTCCTAGTGATTGACTGAGCATGGCGTGTGACCGTACCCCGTCCCAGTGATTGACTGAGCGTGGCGTGTGACCGTGTCTTGTCCTAGTGATTGACTGAGTGTGGCGTGTGACCGTGTCCCGTCCCAGTGATTGACTGAGCGTGGCGTGTGACCGTGTCCCAGTGATTGACTGAGCGTGGCGTGTGACCGTGTCCCGTCCTAGTGATTGACTGAGCGTGGCGTGTGACCGTGTCCCGTCCTAGTGATTGACTGAGCGTGGCGTGTGACCGTTTCCCGTCCCAGTGATTGACTGAGCGTGGCGTGTGACCGTGTCCTGTCCCAGTGATTGACTGAGCGTGGCGTGTGACCGTGTCCCGTCCTAGTGATTGACTGAGCGTGGCGTGTGACCGTGTCCCGTCCTGGTGATTGACTGAGCGTGGCGTGTGACCGTGTCCCGTCCTAGTAATTGACTGAGCGTGACGTGTGACCGTGTCCCGTCCTAGTGATTGACTGAGCGTGGCGTGTGACCGTGTCCCGCCCCAGTGATTGGCTGAGCGTGGCGTGTGCCCGTTTCCCGTCCCAGTGATTGACGGAGCGTGGCGTGTGACCGTGTCCCGTCCTAGTGATTGACTGAGCGTGGCGTGTGACCGTGTCTTGTCCTAGTGATTGACTGAGCGTGGCGTGTGACCGTGTCCCGTCCCAGTGATTGACTGAGCGTGGCGTGTGACCGTGTCCCGTCCTAGTGATTGACTGAGCGTGGCGTGTGACCGTATCTTGTCCTAGTGATTGACTGAGCGTGGCGTGTGACCGTGTCCCGTCCTAGTGATTGACTGAGCGTGGCGTGTGACCGTGTCCCAGTGATTGACTGAGCGTGGCGTGTGACCGTGCCCCAGTGATTGACTGAGTGTGGCGTGTGACCGTGTCCCGTCCCAGTGATTGACTGAGCGTGGCGTGTGACTGTGTCCCGTCCCAGTGATTGACTGAGCGTGGCGTGTGACCGTGTCCCGTCCTAGTGATTGACTGAGCGTGGCGTGTGACCGTGTCCCGTCCTAGTGATTGACTGAGCGTGGCGTGTGACCGTGTCCCGTCCCAGTGATTGACTGAGCGTGACGTGTGACCGTGTCCCGTCCTAGTGATTGACTGAACGTGGCGTGTGACCGTGTCCCGTCCTAGTGATTGACTGAGCGTGGGCCGTGGCGTGTGACCGTGTCCCGTCCTAGTGATTGACTGAGTGTGGCGTGTCACCGTGTCCCGTCCCAGTGATTGACTGAGCGTGGCGTGTGACCGTGTCCCTTCCTAGTGATTGACTGAACGTGGCGTGTGACCGTGTCTTGTCCTAGTGATTGACTGAGCGTGGCGTGTGACCGTATCCCGTCCTAGTGATTGACTGAGCGTGGCGTGTGAACGTGTCCCAGTGATCGGAGGCTGTGAGAGAGAAGGGCGGAGCGGGTTTTAAACGCGCCTTGAAGGAGCATATGTTCGATTGTGAGTGACGTCTGCCGCGATCGTATGCCATGTATGCATGTATGCGATTTTTAGAAACTTGTTTTTATGCTTCGTAGTGCATTTTTACCCTGTGCCATGTGCTTCATCTCACTATGTGTTTTTATATTGACGCGGTGCATGAAAAACCACGATGTGCATGTGGATCACTGAGAATATACATACATACATACATTGACTGAGCGTGGCGTGTGACCGTGTCCCGTCCCAGTGATTGACTGAGTGTGGCGTGTGACCGTGTCCCGTCCCAGTGATTGACTGAGTGTGGCGTGTGACCGTGCCCTAGTGATTGACTGAGCGTGGCGTGTGACCGTGTCCCGTCCTAGTGATTGACTGAGCGTGGCGTGTGACCGTGTCCCAGTGATTGACTGAGCGTGGCGTGTGACCGTGCCCCGTCCTAGTGATTGACTGAGCGTGGCATTTGACCGTGTCCCGTCCTAGTGATTGACTGAGCGTGGCGTGTGACCGTGCCCCGTCCTAGTGATTGACTAAGCGTGGCGTGTGACCGTGTCCCGTCCTCTCTGTCGCGGCAGCCGCGCGGTGTGGTGAAGCAGCCGCCGCAGCCGAGCGGCCGCAGCGCCACACTGCCGCTGATGCCGCTCCAGCAGCAGGGCAGCCGTCCCAGACCGTGGCAGCCACACCCGCCCCCGCAGCAGCAGCAGTCCAACGAGACGATGATGCGTCAGATGGCGGTACGTCAGATGATGCTGCTGGCCACACAGCAGGCGCAGCAGGTGCAGCAAGCGCAGCAGGTGCAGCAGGTGCAGCAGGTCGCTATGGTGCAGCACTTCCAGCAGCAGCAGCAGCCGCAGCACTTCCAGCAGCAGCTGCAGCCGCAGCCGTTTCACCAGCAGCCCAGCCCCTGGCAGCAGCAGCAGCAACAACCGCAGCAGCAGCAGCAGCAGCCTGGTCCATGGCAGCAGCAGCAGCCGACTCCACTCATGCCGGGCCAGTTCAACTTTGGTGCTTTCGGCGGCGGCGGCGGCCCGCGGCACCAGAGAAGCCACACGCACCACTGGTAACCGCTGTACCGGCTAGCTGGGCTGGGAGACGACCAGCGGTGCAGGAGCGACATCTGTGTGCCACGCGCCACCGCCAGGGGGCAGCATCCGCGGCGGTGGAGATGTCCGCGAGCGCCGCTGTCTCTGCCGGGAGATCTCGTCTGTTTGAAGCCGTCAGCGTTGGCGACACAAACACACGTGTGCCGCTGTCGGCCAGCTGCTGGACTGGCGCGGCTGAGAGCCCGCTGTGTCGGCCGGCACGCGGCGAGGGCGTGACCGTCCCCGCGGCGGTCAGCCGACTCTTGTCATTACGGTGATGTGGACCACTTGGGAGACGCAGTGTCCTACTCTGGTGATAATATTGTCACATGAGGTTGTTTGGGACAGGAACATCACTGGTTCATCAGTATGCGTCTCTCACATGACATCATCCAAGCGTTGATGTTCCAATAAAGTTCGTTTTGATAAGGTGTCGTTTGTGTAAGGCACTGTATCACTGCGTCACCACCCAACTGAGCGTGATGCTTGAATGTGTTGTTTGAAGAAGGTGGTTTATAGCCGCATCGAGCATGAATACATTCTGCAGTGCTGTGAAATGGTGCCTTTTGTCGCGGCTATGTGAGAAGCTGATATATTTTTGACAAAAGAAGTACATGCCACACATTAATCATGTTTAATATTGCTAAATGACGCTGACGCATGGTTTGACCATCATGGGCATTGACTGCAAATGCAGCTTGCACGCAGGTGCGTTTCTGAGGCGACGAGACTGCTATCGATGCCAAAGGCTATGGCCGATTGTATTAATATGACAATGCAATGCTCTGTCTATTGTATTGCAAAGCCAAGCAATTTTAAGCGTGAGCTGATGTCTGTGTTTTTCTCTCGTGTAGCTGCCCGCAGCCAATTATGCTTAATCTACCATCTCCCAATCGAACGGCTTTTAATAATCAAGACACATGTCCCGATATCTGGAGGATCTGTCCAGACTTGACTCCGCGGCCGGGGTGCGGCGGGACCCGGACGGTCGGGCGATGTCTGGTGGGTGTCTTCGTGACCTTGGCGACGCTGGCGCATGGTACGGGCTGCGCAGTGCCCGTGTCCAGATGTAAACAGCGCAACAGACTTTGCGCTCTGTGGACGGGGGTCTGGAATATTTTCGTTTCTTGCCGCTCGATGGAACTGATAGTCACCATCCGCCGTTGAGCACGTGCGGCAGCGCCCTCTGCATTGATGCAGTGGTGGGCATTTCCAGCACCAGTTCAGCCAACTTCAGCTCAGGCAAGCTCACATGTGAGTGCGTAAGCTTGCGTGGGCTGAAGACCAGTGGCTTACCCAGGATTCACTCCAGGAGGGGCAATTTTTGATCAGGGGGCATAAGGTACCCCTACCAAAAAAACTAATCGGATTTGGCCCACTATATTTGTAGAGGGGCATATTTTCAACATTTTTGTAAACAAAAAATCATTCATTTTTTTCGATAGGCGCTTCGGGCCATATTTCCAACGGGGCACATACAGACCTTCAGGGGGGGGGGGGGCAATTACCCCCCCCCCCCCCTTGGGTTCGCCTATGCTGAAGACTTGCGATCCTAAGATGTTGAGTGAACCATGTCCGATTTCAGTCATATGGGTTATATTTAACACTGTAGGACCTCAACAACGTACAGATCACTGCCCCACGGTCACCATGCGCACTCGTCTCTTCACGTCCGTATGCACCTACGTTCGGAGGTAGAGCCATCCGGCCGCCACGCACCAGTGACGTCACTCGAAACAGCCAACCGGCGCCAAACGTACTTGGCATTTAGCATCGAGCATTCGTCAGCCACCTATCCATCACAGAAACTTGTCTCTGCTCAACGCAATCCAAGATACAACCATACTTGTCGAATGGTGTGACGTCATTGATTAGCCCGGAACAGTTGTTATATAAAAACACACTGGAGCATTGCGCCGCCAAAGAGCGCCGTACCACGCAGCGCGAGGCCCCGCGAGGGACTGGCATTTCGTTGTTGGCGCCACTGCAGATCATTTAGTACACGCGACGACTCCGGCGCCGGCGGTCTGGTTTCCGAAGGCTACGACGTTTATAAATATCGTGTCGTTCGCGCAGTTAATGAGCTCAGCGGAAGGGCAAGCGATATGTCCAGCGGCTTTTGACGCGTACGATGACATCGAGCAGCTTTTGACGCTCGGACCTGACGAGAGCTTCACGCTGAATGAAAGAATCGTCCCCCTCATTGTCCTCTCCGGGAGACCATTCGTCTCCCTCACCGTACGTCTGAGACACCTCTGAGACACCTCGGAGACACCTCGGTGACCCGCCAGGCTTCTCGAGCCCCCTTGTGACCCGCGGACCGCCCGGAGCCGGCCGTGGCTGACTCAGGCGCTGGCGGGACACTGCATGTCCTGCTGGCTGCTGCAGTGCGGGAACAGCAGCGGGTGCGGCAGGCAGTCCCGGTACGCCGCCGCCGCCAGTCCGTCCACCCAGCGCGCCTGGAACGCACCGCGCGAATCGTACCGGAACCAGCCAAAGTCCAGCGGCACCTTGTACACCACCCAGTCGACAGCCGGCGAGCAGAGCGCCACGCGCGCCGTCACCGACTGCTGGTCCCCAGAGCCCGTCTGAACGCTGTACACGCCCAGGTAGTTACCGGGCATCTGTTTGTTCTCGAGCCAGACGCGGCCGCCGTGCCACAGCTGGCCGAACAGTTTCCAGGTGCTGTTGTCCTGCGCGGTCAGGTCGTACGCGCCCAGGCCGTCCTGGCTGGCCGAGAGCGACATGGGCCGCGATCCACCGCTCAGCGTGCGCACGTACACCTCGTTACCGGGGGTGAACGTGTCGTTCTGGTGTCCGCCGACCTTCTCCAGCCGATGCGCCACCGCCGATTTGGTGACGTCACTGGCCGCCACGCCGTTGTCCGTCTGGAAAACAGAGAGTGGTGAGTCAGAAGAAGGGTTTGCAAGTCTGCAAAACAGGAAGCGGCGGGGGCAGAAGATGGACACATGGGACCTGAAGTAACACGGCTGCAATGCATGCAGGAAGGAACAATGCAAGTAGTCAAATAGCTGGCAAACAGTGCTGAAACGGCTGTAAAGCAGGGGTTGGTCAAGGTTGAGAGGAATGTCAAACAGGGAGACTCCCTGGGTGGCCGGAGGGCGCCTATGGAGGGATGGTGGCGGCTAGAATCGCTGCCGTTGGGAGGGACAGGCGGCGCGGAGAGGAAGTGGATAGTTTGAGGTGATTGGTATGGCAATATAGGAGAGGAAGTCGACTTGGTAACGGGCTGCAAGCTGTCGGACGCCAGACACGAACGGAACTCCAGTGGGGTCTATCGACGAGTTGACGAACGTGACGATAGACGACGAGTGAGGCGATGCATCACCCATCGCTGCGGGAACTCTGTGTATTTGTGTCGAGATCGGACATAGCTAACGTGACTTGGCACTGGCCTACCAGCGCAACCCGCCTCTAACGTGCTGCAAAATCGACCCGAACATCCTATCGAACGGTCTAATATAAACCTCATGTTGATCTTGTTATCTAATCGGACTGAAACGCTGTGATAAGTTTCGACGACATCGAGACTGCACGTGACTCATTCAAAGACGCGGCATGGCAAGGCTGGCTACGCTAGCTACCGTTGCATTCGCTCGGAACATGCTCCATGTTGTAAAACAACATCGTAACAAGATTACCAACGTGGTGGCACCACTCCGACTGGGTGCATGGACAGAGGCCCGGTCAGGGATGCGGGTCCAGCTCTGTGGAGGCAGCTCCAGTGTGAGCTATTGAGTTCATTGGCGGCGAGAGGCTACAATGAGGTATCGGCGGCAAGAGGTGACAATGGGGCTGGATCTGCTCCGGGCCCTATCCGACCTGCTCTGCCCCGCTGAGTGATGACCTTGGCTCGTGCGACGGGAAGGAAGGGGACGGTGGGGCGGACGCAACATCCTCAATCAGAGTTGGCGCGCCGGCTGCTATCACCCGGCCCCAGCTCCCAGCTCGAACAGCAGAGTTGGCGCGCCGGCTGCTATCGCCCGGCCCCAGCTCCCAGCTCGAACGGCAGAGTTGGCGCGCCGGCTGCTATCGCCCGGCCCCAGCTCCCAGCTCGAACAGCAGAGTTGGCGCGCCGGCTGTTATCGCCCGGCCCCAGCTCCCAGCTCGAACGGCAGAGTTGGCGCGCCGGCTGCTATCGCCCGGCCCCAGCTCCCAGCTCGAACGGCTGCGGCGCCGGGCGGACTGGCATGGCCAGACAAAGCGGCACGCGCCAGAGCACAATGCGAGGGAAAATCGTGTCGCGGGAGCTTCATTCTGAACTGTATGCAGTCACAGCAAAATCAAATTTATTTATAGGTGTTTATCATATTTATTGTATGTCGTAGTGTAGTGCAGTGTTAGTGTACCCGTAATGTGGTGTTTTTTTAGCCTCTGTCATTTTCACATATTGCAAAAATGCGACTCGACCAATGTGTATAGCATTCCAATAATCTATATGGCATTCCTCGAACGCCCACCAATGTGCGTCACATCTCTGCTCTCGGCCGGTGCTTACCGTGGTGGTGAGGCCGCGACATGTCTGCATGTGGAACAGGAAGACGGGGTCGCCGCTGACGATGGCGCGCGGGTGCGCCTGGTACGCGATCACGGCGTGCCCCTCCGAGAGACCCTCGTACGTGAAGCGCACGCGCACCACGCTCGACGTCGAGATGACGCGCACGTCCATGTCTTTGTAGTCGTTGTCCTTATTGAGCGAGCGGATCACCTCGCCGTGGTCGAACACCTCGACCGAGGTCAGCATCAGCCCGTTGATGGTGAAGTTGAGGTCGAGGTACTTGTCGGGCGTCGTGATGAGCTGGTACTCGCACGTGTTCGTCTCGGAGATGTGCGGCTCGTTCTCGTTGAACAGCAGCGTGCCGTGCTCGCTGAAGAAGGCCTGGCCGCAGAGCACCTTGTAGCGGAGCTTGAACCCGCGGAAGCCGAGCGACTCGTCCGAATAGAGGTTCAGGACGACGTAGTTGGACCGGGAGGTGAAGTCGGGCGGCTTCACCTTACCGCAGTACCGTCCCATCGCCTCCACGGTCTGCGAGCCATCGCGCACCACCAGGCCGTCGTAGGTGCAGTTGCTGGACGAGGTGCGGGGGATCTCGATGCGGAAGTCCTCGAACGTCACGTGGATGTGGTGTCCCGGCGGCGCCTTGATGGTGTAGTAGCACTGCGCCGAGTTGTGGTAGTCTGACGGGTAGTTGGGCGAGGTGATCACCTTCTCCTCGGTCTGGTGGTCGTACGAGCCGCCGCAGGTGTCGCGCCGGACCCGGTGCAGCGGCTCGCCGCCGGCCGCGCTCTTGAGCTCCTCCTTGAGACTCGGCTCGCCGGCGACCAGCAGCGCGAGCGACGCCGCGAGGCAGAGCAGCAGCGCGGCCCGGACGGCGGTCATTGTGACGACTGACGGCTGCTGCGGCAGTCGGCCGGCACAGACCCCGGCCGGCCGGTCCGGCGCGCAGTGGCGGCGCTGGTCGGCCGCGCGGGGGGGGGGGGGGGGCGGCTGTCCGCGCAGGCCCCGCCGGGGACACCAGGGCCCCCAGATGGGATTACTAATGCTTTGTTATCAGAGAGTAATAGAGTGTTGATTAGAACAATTTACTCTGCTGCCGCCGATGCTCGCGATAAGAACGTCATGCGCAGCCGGTCTCGGGTGCAGATGACAGAGAAGGATTGACTCTTTACGGCTCCACTCATACGGAAGTTGTTAATGAAAGGTTAAGGGTTAAAGTGTAACTTGAAACCACAGCTGGGTCTGTTTCGAGTGAGCACGTGCTTACCAGATGGCGACAAGACGGCTTCTTCCTGTCGCAGGATCAGGTATCAGTTTTCCACAAAGATGTGCGATTTTTGCTTCTCCCTGAAGCTGTTCACACAGAGGTCGATCCAGCTAACGATGGGTACAGAATACAGATTGACTAACTGGACTGCAACAGTGCCTTTACTGAACCATGTGCGAGATATTGGTGGTTACTGGTTACCATCAGAATGGTTTATATATTCTGCAAGTCGTCCTGACGTGTCGTGTTTAGTGTTTCGTGCTTAAACGCATTTTTGCCTATAATTAATTAATATGAGTCACTATAACCGTTTTCATTTCCAGCTTTGTGACGCACCAATGATGTACCCAGGACGGGTATGTGATGTACCCAGAGCGGGTCTGTGATGTACCCAGAGCGGGTCTGTGATGTACCCAGGGCGGGTATGTGATGTACCCAGAGCGGGTCTGTGATGTACCCAGGACGGGTCGGTGATGTACCCAGGGCGGGTCTGTGATGTACCCTGGACGGGTCTGTAAAGTACCCAGGACGGATCTGTGAAGTACCCAGGACGGGTCGGTGATGTACCCAGGGCGGGTCTGTGATGTACCCTGGACGGGTCTGTGATGTACCCCGGACGGGTCTGTGAAGTACCCAGGACGGGTCGGTGATGTACCCCGGACGGGTCTGTGATGTACCCCGGACGGGTCTGTGATGTACCCAGGACGGGTCTGTGATGTACCCAGGACGGGTCTGTGAAGTACCCAGAGCAGGTCTGTGATGTACCCAGGACGGGTCTGTGATGTACCCAGAGCGGGTATGTGATGTACCCCGGACGGGTTTGTGATGTACCCAGGACGGGTCTGTGATGTACCCAGGACGGGTCTGTGAAGTACCCAGGTGATGTACCCAGGGCGGGTCTGTGGTGTACCCAGGACGGGTCTGTGGTGTACCCAGGACGGGTCTGTGATGTACCCAGGACAGGTCTGTGATGTACCCCAGGACGGGTCTGTGATGTACCCAGGACGGGTCTGTGGTATACCCAGGGCGGGTCTGTGATGTACCCAGGGCGGGCCTGTGGTGTACCCAGGACGGGTCTGTAATGTACCCAGGGTGGGTCTGTGATGTACCCAGGGCGGGTCTGTGATGTACCCAGGACGGGTCTGTGATGTACCCAGGGCGGGTCTGTGATGTACCCAGGGCGGGTCTGTGATGTACCCAGGACGGGTCTGGTCTGAGTGTGGTCCTGTCAGGCCCGGATCCAGGATTTCAGTCAGGGGGGCGCCATACAAAAAGTTGGGCCCTACGGGCGCGTATGGCGCGACATGGGCACGACCCGGGTTCAGGGGGCGGGGGAGGGGGGCTAGCGCCCCCTGGATCCGCGCCTGCCTGTGTCGACCCCAAGGCCCCTACAGATGCTGGAGAGTCGGGCGTGCAGGCCGCACATACTCCACAGATAAACAAACGGTGCCGGTCCGTGGCTGGCACGCGCCGTCGCCGGCATCGCTTACCCAGAACGGCGACGTCCTCCCAAACAAACCGCAGAGCGCGCGGACAGTGCTCCGACGCTCCCCTCCCCTCCCCTCCCCAGGCGCCCGGCGCCCGGCGCCCGGCGCATGGTGGCGACGGGGGAGGGGTAGGTGCGGGCGGCCGGTCATCAGTTACCAGAAGACGGCACCGAGGCAGCCATCGCTACTGCCTAGTGGGTTTGTGGAGGGTGTGCGTGGCATTTCGGCACTTAAAGCCGATTCTGCGACTTGAGACTGTCCGCATCTCTGGGAAAGTTCGTAGGTACTAGGTAGGTTGCAATTACAGCCCTGCACGGAATTCTATCCCAGCTGGCGATATAAATGGGCGGAAATGGGTGGAAATAGGGAACATTTTGTTGGGGGAGGGGGGAGATTATTAAAAGGAGATAATCACATTTTTCCACAAAAATGGAGTTAGCACCTGCAATCGATAGACGAGGCCAAAATATGATGTAAATTCGTCACATTTTGCATATAAACATACCTACCGAAAGATATTGGCAGTTTCTTACTGATAAGCGGTCCACGCTTATATCGGTCGGTACTCAGCAAGTACTCTGTAACGAATTCAGTAAATTAGCCTCCTTACGCATTGTTCTTTATCATGAAGGTATGCAATATGTTTCCTGCACTCGATCTTTTGCGAATATGTGCCAAAATTTGTATGAACAATCAACAATCATTTGAAAGAAGTGCATTGAAATCGGCAGTTTAGTTTGGCACTGGCCGGCCGGTACCAAGCTAAATGAACTACAGCGACCTATTTAGTGTCGGCGATTTGTTTACAAGTGCCGATTCAACAACGTTGAACAGATTGATGCAAAAGCGTCAGATGTTGCGCTTTCCAAATTCCAATATTGGAGGGAAAATACCGATCATTAGTTTTCCAAAATTTCCAACTTTAAATTAGGGAATCATTTTATTGAATTATTAAATTTATATATCAACATTTTACTACCATACCGGTAGCCAAAGAAATTGCTGCTAACAAAATCAAAAGGTGATTATCTCCCTTTAAAGCGAGATAATCACCTTTTGATTTTGTTAGCAACAACTTATTTGGCTACCGTTATGGTATTAAAATGTTGTGATATAAATTTTTGAATTAAATACAATTATTCCCTTATTCAAAGTTGGAAGTTTGGGAAAATGATCAATGATCGGTATTTTCCCTCCACTATTGGAAAGCGCAACATCTGGCGCTTTTGCATCAATCTGTTCAACGTTGTAGAATGGGCACTTGTAAACAAATCGCCGACACTAAATAGGTCGCCGTAGTTTTGCTTGGCACCGGCCGGCCGGCGCCAAGCTAAACTGCCGATGTCAATGCACTTTTGCAAATGATTGTTGATTGTTCAT